>JAYJMA010053354.1:0-10859 GCA_036873895.1 Parotocinclus cabessadecuia | reverse complement strand
TACTGGGATTATACTGGTCTTATACTGGGATTATACTGGGATTATACTGGTCTTATACTGGGATTATACTGGGATTACAAAGGGATTATAAAGGGATTATACTGGGATTATACTGGTATTATACTGGTATTATACTGGGATTATACTGGTCTTATACTGGGATTATACTGGGATTATACTGGTCTTATACTGGGATTATACTGGGATTATAAAGGGATTGTACCGAGGATTGTACAGTTCTAGGCTCATTCGTGGATTATAAATCCCTCGTGAATTTTATGAGGGATTATACAGGGATTATTTGTGGAATTATACAGGAATGATCTGGAGGATTCGATTTTGAATTACACAGGGATTATACAGAGATTAAGCAGGAATTATAAGGGGGGTTATACCTGGATCCTGAGACTCCCAGGACACAGTGAATCCTCCTTTGTTGATGATGTGGTCGGAGCGGAACCAGAAGTACAGGGCATTGTGGGAGCTGAAGAGTTCGGCCGGGACGCTGGTGCCACAGAACGTGCCCAGGTTGTAGGCGGAGGCGCTGTCGCCGTCGTGGATCTGCAGGAAATCGAAGCTGCAGGTGCTGCTGTGCTCGAGTTCAAAGAAGGGGAAGGTGATCTTCAGAATCTGGACATGAAAAATAAAAAAACATGAGAGGAGCATGCAGAAGCTGGTCAGGATCTGAGAGGAACTGGACCGACCTTGTTCGGAGCGGTCCTGACCACCCAGGCACAGCTGACATTGTGGTCGTACTGGTCTTGTCCGGGGTTATTGGGGTAGCTTAAGGTACCAGCCGGACCCTCCAGGACGCCTCCACACACTGAAGGACAAAACACACATCTGTACGGAGCAGCAATTAAGGAAGAGGGCGTTACCGAAGACCGTCACTCACCCTGCTGTGGGGTCTGGCACTGTGGCCCGGTCCACTGCGACGTACAGGTACAGGTGTAACCGTTAATACCGTCGATGCAGCTTCCCCCATTTTGGCAGGGGTTACTGTTGCACTCGTTGACGTTCTGGTCACAGTTACGGCCGGTCCAGCCCGGGTCGCAGTGGCATATGTACCCAGATGCCATGTTCTGGAAACACGACCTTCTTCAGACATAGAACAGCTGGAACCGGGTTTGAGTTGGTACCGACTCGACTGGGCGCTTACCTCACACTGTCCGTTAACACAGGGGTGAATGGTTCCACAGGTATCAAAGATCTGGGTGCAACCAGTAGTACCAAATCCATTCCCAGTATAGCCAGGAGGACACGTACAGGTCGGGATGTTGCTTCCTGTGAAAGATCACAAGAGTTTAAACATGGACTGGAAGAGCAACATCCAACACGGAAACGTCTGACCTGAAACAGGTTCCTCCACAAGTTCCTCCTCTCTATGGAATGGAAATGGTCAAGTTCTTCCAACAGCTCCTTCAAAAATGTCCAACCACAAGTTCTTCTGCAGGTTTGTACAAAGATTCTATACTTAATTCTTTTTAAAGCGCTTCAACAGGTTCTCCTGCAGATTCTTCTCCAAGCTCTTCAACAGGCTCCCCAAAGTCCCCTTTTGATTTATGGAGCTTTCACGTCATGGAACCAGGCAGATCATTCCCCACGACTGAGCACATTTCATAACCTCTTCAACAGTTCTTCGCAAGTTCTTCCTCATTGTGGAGTCGGTCAGGTTCCGCCTGTGGGTTCTTCCATGGGTTGTTCTCGAGCCCTTCAGCAGGTTCTTTGAGAGGTTCTCCCTCAAGTTCTTCTCACATTTTTTCTTTCACAGGCTCTTCAACAACTTCTCCCGCTCCCCAAACGCTGGTCAGGTTGTTTCCAACCGATTTCTCCATAGTTCCTTGACAGGCTCTCGGACAAGCTCTTCTACAGGTTCCTCCCCCTCCGAAGTTCTTCTTCTCGAGTTCTACCACTCGTTACTGCTCAGGTCTTTTCAGAGGTTTTTACCTTACGTGGCTTATTCAGGTTCTTCCACTGGTTCCTTCATGGATTCCCCCCCCCCCACACTTTAATTCTCACACAAGTTTTTCCTTCTATGAAGTGGTGTCCACATACTTTCGGAGACGTAATAGACTTTGATTTAAAGAATCAGGAGCTTTTTATAGCTTAGACTGGACTGTAACCCACATGGCTTTACCACCCTTTACTGATCATGTGCTACTTTAAATGTGTGTGTGTGTGTGTGTGTGTGTGTGTGTGTGTTACCTGATACTGAGGTACAGGTAGCTAGAGGATAACAGCCTCCGTTGTTGGTTGAGCAGATATCAGCCTGAGTGCAGGTTCGTCCATCTCCCTCATAACCTGTTTAAAGATATAACACACATTACAACACACACCATCAAAGGTCCGTGTGTGTGTGTGTGTGTGTGTGTGTGTACCTGGAGGACACTGGCCGCAGTGGAACGAGCCCATGGTGTTGAGACAGGGGACCATGGGAGATGTGGAGCAGCCTCCGTTATTCACCTCACACTCATTCACATCCACACAGCTGTACCCGTTCCCCTGCCAACCTGTAGCCACACCCACACCCCAATTAATAACAGTAACCATCAGCCGGCTCGCCTCTCCAGGACTCCCTGTCCCGGTCCTACATGGTCTCACCTGCAGGACAGGCACCACAGAAGAAGGAGCCGGGGGTGTTAAAGCACTCCACAGGGGGGTTGGTGGAGCACGGCTTGTTTGGGAGGCTGCACTCATCCAGGTCCTCGGAGCAGGCAGAGCCCCCCGGAGGGGCCGTCCATCCGGAGTCACAGATGCACTTATATTTAGGCTGGGTGAAAAAAAATTAAAATAAATTAATTAATTAATAAATAAATTAATAAATATATATATATATATATATATAGTTTTTTTAATGTGATATGTTTTTACATACGTTTAAAAAAAATAAAATATATCAAAAATACTCGAAATAAGTATATAAAAAATACCAGAAAAAATTCGGAAAGTATTCCACTACAATCCAATTTTTACAGTCCAAAATAATTTAAATATATATTTTTATATCAAGTATATATATATATATTTTTTAAATATATAAAAAATGATAAACACAGAATATAAACATACATATTTAAAATTAAAAAGACAAAACCACAATATTTAAATAGATATACATATATGTAACTTGTCAAATTACAGAAAAATAAATATATATTTGAACATATACTATAAATATATTTTTTAAAATAAAATATGAAAAGACCTTGTGAATAATTCTATATAAATAGAACACAAAATGCATGAACATATTTTTAAAAAATTCAAATTTATACATGTAAAAACATTATATTACAAAAATAGCAATAAATGAATTCTTATGACTTTGTATTTAAATAATACAGAAGCATAAAAATACAGAATTTAAATATCCAAACATCCATATTCATTAATAATAGCACATATCATATCATATCATATCACATGGAATATTTATTTCATGACCTTTTTTGAATGAATGATTTACCTGGTCAGGTGTGACTCTGTCTGAATCGATGCAGACCCCGTGCACACACAGGTCCTGACTCCCGCCTGCGCAGTCGTCATAGCGAGAGGTGCAGTGAGGACCGTACCACTCCGGGGAGCAGGTACACCTAAAGACATGACAAGCTGTGAGATCGGACCCTGCGGAACACCGTCCCCTACAGGAAGTGATGACGATCAGGTGTAACGTTACGTGTAAGATCCGGGGGTGTTGACACAGGTGGCGCCGTTCTGGCAGCCCTGGGACGTCCCGGCGTAGATCTGACACTCGTTCACGTCCACGGCACAGGTCGGACCCTGAGGTGGGACGGGAGGAGCGGATCAGATCGTACTGCTCCATATATGGTTAACAGTGGGCGTGGCCATGCAAATCACCAGTGACCATGAGTGTTACTGTTGCTTACCTGCCAGTTGTTGGGACAGAGGCAGTGGAAGGAGTCCAGAAGGTTCAAACAGGTTCCTGCGTTCAGACACGGGTTACTGCTGCACGTTTTCCTCAGAATGGTCTAAAAAAGAAGAAGAAATGCATTTAACAATAACATTACGGAATTACATCCGTAATAAATGTGTTAAGATCCCAAACCGTTCCTCCTGACCTGCTCGACACTCTGGACTTTGGTCTCCAGTGTGGTGACCCTGGTGCTGAGCTGGTTGAGCTGGTCGGTGACGTTCTGAGAGGGGCCACTGTTTTTGATTTTCTCTATGTCCTCTTTATTCACTTTAATCTAAAGAATCCCACGAAAATAACCAGCCATAAACACAAATCTTTCAACAAAAATCAGGCTGTATTTGAAACGATCGGTTATTTTCTAATTATTTAAGCAACTTCTACTCTTTGAAAGTCCAAATCGTTAAAAAAAAAAAAACCCTTGAATGTTTATTAGTTAAGAAACAAAAATGAGAAACGACTTTAACCTCTGTTAAATAAAACAAAACAACAATATATTAAGCCAGTTATGAATATAAAGTTAGCTACTTTTAATATTTTAAAAACGAAATTAAATTAGCACAGCCCTATAAACAACTAAACAATGTCACTTATTATAGTAAACAAATACAGTATTTAAAATGAAATAAAATAAGAAATACAGTCACAGTACGATCATGTTATTACAGGGAAATTATTACATAAACTATATAAAAATGCAGAATACAAAAATTTTAAAATACTTTAAAATATTTTGGCAATTTGAAAATGTTTTATTATTAATATGTAAAAAAAATATATTCAATAGCATTTTTAAAATAATACCTGTTTACTATGTATTATATTATCTCTATATTTATATATTTAAAAATAAATCTAATACATATTAAATTCTATTAGTCATGTTTCTATATTGATTAATAATCCCATTTTGATCTGCTGTACCTGGTTTATCTGCAGGGTGAGGTCCTCACTCCCTAATTTCACTCGCCCCGTCCCACTCGTCTCAAACTGAATGTCTTTATTGTTTCCGGGAGTAAAAATCAGGTGACCGTCTCTCGAGATCAAACGAGGCCTGAAAATAAGAATAAAAACTTTTTTTTTAATTAAATGATGCTTTTTCTAAAGGTTACAAACACTAAAATAAACAGATATTACATTTCAATATTTGTTTAATTATTGTTTTCATGAAATAACGTGCATAAAAAATAAGCATTCTGTAAATTCTTTAAAACCTTCATGAGCTACGGCTTATAAAAGGATAGAAAATATACTTATATTAAAAATGATTACTTTTAAACACATATAACTTTATCTTTTCATAATTAAAAAACATTTTAAGCTCTTGTAATGTTATTTTAAAAACATATTTAAGCATAACATTAGTAAGTTTAACTTACTAATTCATATTTTATTTTCATTATTATGAATATTTTTGCTTTATTAATATTTTAATGTCACAATTTTAAATGTATTTGAAGATCATATTCATGTATTTTAATTTATTTTGTACCCTTATTTTTTTATATATATATATATATTTTTTTTTTTTTGGTAATACCAAATAATATACATTTATTTAAATATACATTTTCATTATTTAACTTTAAAAACAATATTTTACTGGTCTACTTACAAATTTTAAACATATAAATAAAACATCAACATATTCACTTTCTTAAAAAATATAACTTTTGTATTTACATTTTAAAATGTGTGCTTACATTCAAATATTACTAAAACTTTATTTATTAATTAATATTTGAATAATTCTCGTACTAATGTCCTGTTTAATTCCTAAATGACTCACTGAGCCTCGCTGACGTCCCTGTTCCCGCGGGTGCGGTCCCCTTGCAGTCCGCTAAGGAAGAAGAGGAGGACGAAGGGCCACGAGATCCGAAGTGTCCGAGCCATGCTGAGAGAGTTCCCCTCAGGACGCTCTGCAGACACCAAACTGAGGTTTGAGCTTAAAGTCGAGCTTAATGCTGCTGAGCGAGGTAAACTTTAATCTGAACTCCATCATATGATCTCACAAATCAGTAACCAGCTGAAGGACCTGAACCCCTCCCTCAGAGACCAAAAGAGCTTCACGTCCATCAGTCAGAAGAAAAGAAACATCACGCAAAGAGCAAAAAGAGCAAAGCCAAGAAAAAAAAAACAGAGATTTATTAATGAAATAATACAGCGAATAAAGAAATGTTCAGAAATATAAAAAAAAAACATTAAAAGATCTACAAAATGGCAAAAAGGAACGTTAAATAAAGGCCTGCTTCTGGTTTCCTGTGTTTCTGGATGTCTTATGTAAGGAGAAGGGAAATCGTTCTCTCATTCTGGTTCAGTCTGGTTCGTTATTTTTGTTGTACGTTGGTTTTATCTCTAGATATTACATCTATAGGTAACATCATTATGTGTGTTTGTGGAAAGCACCTCTAAAAGCATCCAAATTTGCTCTGGATATGCAAAATCCCCAAAAAAAGGGCAAAAAGAAAAAGAAAAGTAAAAAGCATCGCCGAAACCCTGCCAAAATGCCCCAAATCAAACAACAAAGCAAAAAAATGTCCCTCAAACGAACCAAACACATTGCTCAAAACACCATCAATAGCCCCTAAACACCGAAAATAGGCCGTGAACCGTCCATGTGGAAGAACCTGAGATCATCCGGAAGCTTTGGGATGGACTGGAACCATGACTGTGAGATTAAGTTTTTACTCTGATTAAACATGACTTGTGTTTCAAACTCTCCACATTGTTATAAACCAGAAACAGATGCAGAACCAGGTCCATTAGCAGGTCCATTAGCAGGTCCCAGGAGCCGCTGCTCTGGTTCAGGACATCATGAGTTGGATGAGACGAGCCACCACACGGACGTTCAGACTGTTCCCCAGAACTCGGTACTGCTGCCTCACCGAGAGCTTTGGAGGAAAAGCTGAAAGGGAGGAACAAAACCCAAGGTGATCAGCAGGGTAAAGAGGGAACGTCCAGTTTAACAGAGTGCTGATTAGTCTTTACTTAACATCCATAAAAACATAAAGTCATAAATTCTACAGCTCAGCTCCTGCTGGTTAATATAAAATTTCAAATGCTGACTACCGAAAAACAAAATCAGGTCCTGCAGAGCAAACCGTCAGAACTAACCAGAACTCTACAAGTTCTCAGATTCCTACTGACCTCCTGCTGCCTTCAGCTCTACACGTTCTTATTTTAACACCTGACGGACTATAAGCTCCAACTTCTGCCCTCCAGACCACAATAAGCTCCAACTTCTGCCCTCCAGACCACAATAAGCTCCAACTTCTTCTCTCCAGACCACAATAAGCTCCAAATTCCTCTCTCCAGACCACAATAAGCTCCAACGTCTTCTCTCCAGACCACAATAAGTTCCAATTTCTTCTCTCAAAACCACAATAAGCTCCAACTTCTTCTCTCCAGACCACAATAAGCTCCAACTTCTGCCGCCATGACCGTTACAAACCCATTCTTTTTCCATCCTGGTCTCCACAAGTTCCAAATGGTTGATTACCCCATAACCTCGACAGGTTCTTTGTTTTTCCATCCTGAGCCCTGTAAGTTTAGAAGTTAACTCCGCTATAGGTTCCTTGGTTGACGTTTTGACCTTCTGTGAGTTTGGAAGTGGCTCTTACAGAAGCTAGGAGGGAAGCCCATGAGGTTGGCGATCTCTCTGGGTGTGAAATATCTGAGCTTGAGTTTTGAAAGCCGCTGCAGCTTCTCTTCTTCGTCCAGCAGCTCGAGGGACCCGAAGACGTTCTCCAGATCCGCGTCTGTACCCGACTGGAGCACGGAGCCCGTCCCTTCCACGTAGTGCCCGTACCTGCGGAACCAACTCATCACTGAAAGCGGTCAGCACCAAAAGTATGTGGACGATCACCCGTGCCGTGCTTGCTTGCTCACCCTTTGGTGAAGCAGATGGACCTCCTGCAGCTGGGACTGACTATATCCAGGAGCAGAGCGTATCTCAGGAGGGTTTTTGGAGGCAGCAGGTACTCGTTCATGTCCGGACCTTCTTCCAGAAAGTCCTGGAGCTTCCTGACCGTCTCAGTGCTGTCCTGTGTCCTCTTCCTGTGCAGATCCTCAGCCGTCTCCTTCTTATAGATTACAGATCGGCTCTCCTTCACCTCGCTGCTCACGTCTCCACACGGAGACACGGCGGGAGCTCCAGGACCTTCGGCGCCGTGGGCTTTGGGAAAGTCGTGAAGGATCTGTCAGATTACAGAAATGAGATTAGACCAGATCAGACCAGATTTACCACATTGTGCTGATTTCTTTTTCACCTCTGCCGTCGTCTGGAAGGAGAACAGATCCGGAGGAGCTTTAGCGATCAGAAAGTAACGCAGCCTCGAGTTAGGGATTCCGATCTGTAAATAACACACACACACACACACACACACACACACTCACTCAGTGGGCTCACTCCCAGCTGAATAACGGATCAGAATCAGGACGCTTACGCATGTGGGCGAGATCAGGAACTCCTGGAACGTGTAGTTACACTCCGATAGTGTCCGGATTAAGGAATTCCTAAGAACACGCAGAGATGAAACTCTCCTAAGTTCAACCGATCTCATTCCTCTTTCAGATCGTTTTAATTAAGACGATAATTAGCATGAGGCATGTCCCGTATCCCAGGTTACCTTGCTGTGGACGTTTCAAACCCCTTCACGTTCTCCAGCAGAATGAATCTGGGAATCTTATCCAGTCTACAGACAGAGCACAGGGAGCACATACTTTTTCCTAAGCAGCTCCTTTACTAGTGAACACACACACACACACACACACACACACACACACACACACTCCTAACCTGGGCAGAAGGTCCAGTATGTAGAGGAAGCTCTTAGTTCTGGGATCAGAAACATCACCCTGTAACCCAAGCCTGACAAATCAGATATAAACAGGGAAAGATTATAACACTAATAAAATATCTAATAAAAATACATGTAAAAAGATTACATTACGTAATAATAATAATATACAGTTTAACATGTATAACAATAACAAAAGTTCTATTATAAAATAATGGTATATACTTAATTTATTATAATAATAACAACATAACAGTTTAACAGCAATAAGAATAAATATATAATGAGACAATAAATAGTTTAAGCAATAATATTTTATAGTAATAACAGTAATAGTAATATATACTTAAAAGGAAAACACTTATTATATTCTATAACACAATAGTAAATAATAATAGCAAACTAAAATATTAAGAAACATTTTATAATGGGATATTTTAGCAGCATAAGAAGACTAATATACTTTAATATGGTATTAACAACAATAATAATAATACTTTTAACAGTATTAATAATGTCAAATAAGAGTTTTAAAACATAATAATATTAACAACAAGAATATTTTAAACAGCACTAACGATAAATAAAAGTTAGAAAAAAATAATCAGAATAATACTAACTAATATTTTAAACAATAATGATAATACTGATATTTTAAACAGCGTTAATGGCAAATAAAGGTTTCAAAACGTAACAATAATAATCATCCTTAAACATTACACTTTGTTTGTCTGTGTTGCTTTCAGAAGAAAAAAAGATGAGTGATAATTTGTAATTATTTATTAATCTGAGTAACAGATTCAGTATTTAATCATCTAAAAATCATTAAAAAATAACTTTCTTTTAAACTCTGTTTCTTTATTTTCCAGCTTTGGCTCGCCTTAATATCGACTGTGTAACGTAAAAATTACAAATTAGTCTTTATAATTAGAACTACAAAGTTTTATTTGAAGTAAAAATGATCAGGAATTCAAACATTCTTTTTCCTGGCAGGACCGAGTAAAGAAGTGATGTCATGAGTTGGCCTCGTTACCTGGTGAAGGGCTGGCAGGGGGGGCTCATCAGAATCACATCAAAGTCCAGCTGATTAAAGTCCTTTAACGACATGCCCTAGAGAATTTATAAAAACAGAAAAAAGAAAAAACAGGAGCAGCTGGTGCATCATTACCCTGCTGAGGGTGCAGAACCTTCAGCCCTCCCCAAACCCAGGCTAATCGGTTACTCTACAGCATCCTCAACCGGGCTCGAAGGTCAATAAAAACACAAAAGCGCTTGTTATCTGACCCTCACCTCGATGGTTTTCGGGAGCAGGAGGCTTTTGGGGAAGTTGTGTTTGTAGATCTCGTTGGCTGTTGTGTTCACGTCCACCGCGGCTACAACTTCAGCCTCGACTCCACTCTCTCCAAACATAATCACATAATAAACTCTATAGATCTCACTGGCTCAATAACAATACAGATCAAACCTAATGAGTGGACACTTTATTAGGTACACTCGTTCAGCTGCCCATATCCAAGCAGCCAATCCCAGGGCGGCAATTCAGGATGTGCAGCTGACAAATCTGCACCTGTCCTCTTATCCATAGAGACCATAGAGAGCTCTGAGAAATGACTAAAGCTGCCCTGAAAGCAAAGGGTTAAGCCACAGTTTGTTGGACAGAAACTCTGAGCTAATTATTAGCTTTTCTCTTACAGTTTGAGGTCGGTTCATTGGGTTATCCAGAGTTTATATAGAGTTATGGTCAGTATAAAGTTATTTGTGGTTAAATTTTAAGCCCTGGCTTTATAATGAGATCGGAACTCGAGGTGCGAGGATCGAAGTCATGAGGGTTCATAAACTTTTTCCAACCTCAGACTGTGAGTAAGCGATATTCGTAGCCATAAAGGACGGAATTAAGGACTAACTAATTTATTAAGCACGCTTGTTTGTTTTAGAAAATAAAATAAATAAAATTAAACAACTTTTAGATTAAACCCCAGAAAACTTAACGGTTTACAAACTGTATCCAGTGCGCTAGGGTTTGGTCACGTGACCTGCATTATCGCCATATATATAGAGAGAGAGCGAGAGAGAGAGAGAGAGAGAGAGAGAGAGAGAGAGAGAGAGAGAGAGAGAGAGAGAGAGAGAGA
>JAYJMA010053333.1:0-10860 GCA_036873895.1 Parotocinclus cabessadecuia | reverse complement strand
TAAGTCACATTCTGAACATGTTACAACAGTGTGACTTTATAGTAAAAAAGTGCAGGTACTAAAATTGGCCTGCCTGCAATCCAGACCAGACCCCTGACAATGTGTGGCATAGTGTATTCAAATGAATATGGGTGGAAATGATTTGCAAATCATTGTATTCTGAAACTCTTTGTTTCTGTAATCATTGTCCATTTTATCAGTTAAATCATACTAAAATGCCACCAAGTCAGTGTCAACACAATGCTGAGAATATTCCATAACCTAGGGGTGGGCAATATGACGATATTTTAAATAAGCCAGCAGAGCTATTAAGCTCTATTTAGATCCTTCAGTCTTCTCAAAACCTTGTCTTCACTGAAGCCATTTTTAAGTAATGCCAAATTGTCAGCACTGCACTGTACAGTAGGTGCCTTGCAGATGTGTTCGGCCCAGTGTTGGGCAATTAGGCAGTTTATTTTTCACTTCCTCTTGTGCTTGTCCCCCTGGGCCGATTCCAAAATGCCTCCAAAAACAGAGAAACACATTCACCAGAGTACAAAGTTGCCTGTGACCAGCTGATAGTTAATGACTGAAAAATGTGTTTGGTCTCAAAACAAGGCATGCTCTGGATACATTAACGAATCATGATGGTGAGCTCAATGGATTTAATTCCATTTGTTATTAAGGGCTGTGACAGTGAGTAAGATTTTAATCAACTCAAATATGCACTGGATGAACTTGCTTTTGATAGCTTCTCCCATTACTTAGCAGTTAATAAGAAAACATAAAAAGAAGAAGTCTCAGTTTCCTTCTAGAGAACAGATTAGGTCTGGTCCAAAATCCAAAGTAGGACTCAAGGACAACAAAAAAGGTCTGTGAAAACCTCTGGAACTCACATTCTCTGCATAAATGACAAAACAAAAACACACTGATTTCCAAAAAAACACATTTTATCAGGAACTGTGAGATTTAATAGATTATAATTTAAAATGTCATTAATACCATTTTTGTTGCTTGACCCAGGGAAGACCCATTTATGGACCCATGTCCACATTTGGACATTTCCTTGTACATGATTCTCAGCACTGAATGACAGCAGATTCTGTAAATAACAAACACACTAACACACGACTAAGCTTATTTTTGCTAAACAGGAGCAAAAATGCCATTACCAACAGGATTAAAAAATTAAAAGTAATAAAATAACTTTTGTCTTTTGACAACATTGTGATTGTTTGATTTCAACATGGTTGCCAATGGCCTCCAAAGCACTTCTGGAACAAAATATGTGATAGAAAACATTTTTTTTTTTGGGGGGGGGGGGGCATAACACCAAACAGCAAACTTTATGCCAACTCTTAAGCATTGTGTAGAAACATTATGGTCTGCTGTGAAACATATATTGGATTATATGATTATTTTACAGCAGCTCACATGAAACTCGAGATCAGGCTTGGGACATAAACGGTGGGTGGTGCAGTAATCTTTAGCTGCTTTTAAAATGAGTGAAAACTGATTATGTTGTATTAAATACTAAAAGCTATTTTACTAGACAAGAAGTCTCAGACTGAATTCACACTGGAAATTTTGCCCAAATCCAACTTGCTACCCCAAAGCTTTAGCTTTCCCTTGAACTCACTCAAATATCTAGAAAAACATCAAGCTACCCAAGATAACCCGGCCGAAAAAACAAAATGGAGCCATCTTTAGCGATTGCTAACCTGAAGTTTTCCAAAGACAAATGTCAGCATTGATTGATTTTTAAACCTGCACAAATGCCAAGCTGATTTAGGTCTCATTTCCAACATATCAGATACATCTTGGATTTCATTATTTGTTGCTATTCACACTGCCATGAAAGAAACAAAGCAGAATTGGCTGACTATTACTTGACATGAGAGCACAGGCTTAGATAAAGTGTATCCAGGAAAAGGGCCTGGTGGGAGGTTTTTGTGCACATGCAGGTTGAAAAGGTTCAGATCATCATGGGTCGGAATGGACTAAGGATACAGAAGGATAGAGTGAGCCATACTCAGAGGAAAGATCACTGCGTAGCCAGTACTCTACAATTTGGGGAAAAAATGGTATTCCAGCATGCAGTATTCAGAATAGTTGGAGTTCATCAGAAACAGAAGATGTGGATACTCACTGGTGTCCCATGGCTGCTCGGAAGACAAAAGAGACACAATCAGTCCTTTTGGGGGAGTAAATACACTCTATTTTGGTCAAAATTGCTGATCTTATTTACTGAAGCACAAATTCATGACTCTGAAGACTGTTAGAGTCCGGATTTTACCACGTCTTGTGGTTTCATTAGAGTAAAGTGGTATTAGTCAGTCATGAGGTTCATTATAGCTCCGAGTTATTCCACACTAAAACAGAGACAACATTGAGCAAAGTCAATAAGGAGGCTAGTTTAAACATTGTACATGTAACATCTGTTTGAGTTAGCTTAACCTGACAGGCAAGCTAAACAAGTAAACTCTGAAAGCACACAACTTTGTGTACATGTAGGATTTACATTCCTTAATAGAATTGCTGATTTAACTGATGTAACTGCATTCACAAAGATGGCAAAAAAAGACTTTATAACCAAGCCAGCCAAAGTTAGTCACAGCAAAATGCCAAGTTGTGCTAAACCAAATGGTTAACTGCACCACAAATCTTTTTCACTGTGACAACGTTTATACACACTTCTAGAATAAGTATGCATCCTGTTTGCGCAAAGCTAACACAACTTTGTTATTGCCTCAGAGCGTGAGTGCAGTCTGGTAAGTTAACAGCAGCTTCTGTTTAATTTCAATTTCTAATTCTTACCCCAGGAAAGGATGTACTGCGGAATTTCATATTAAAACTGTAAATGGCTTGACAGTTTTAATGTGAACTTTCAGAGTTTGACCATAAAGTGAACAGTTCTACTAAACATTTCAGTGGTAATTTGGCCACTTCATGGTTCCACTGACAAATTCATTTTACAACTGTACACTTTTGGATTTTGATTTGGTTGATTATGAACTGACCATAAATTAGTTCACAGTTCTTACTAAGGATTTTGATGGTGATTTTGATCACTTCATGGTTCTACTCTCAAATTTCACAGTGCATTTTTTCTTTTGGACTTCCCTGCTCAGACACATTGTGTTTTTTTAAACGCGGATAACATACATGTTCTTTTCTCATGGCAAGTCATTTTGGTCATACTGAATTGAAAACAGGATTTTCAGGATTATCTCAGCCAGTTCACTGGCATCTCAATCCCTATTTAAATGTTTAAAAATAACAAAACTAAAAACTTAAAAATAAAAACTTGTTTATACTGCTAAGATCTTGGATTAGCCACATTTGCAAATCAAACTTGGTGTAACTTTTGGAATTACATGATTTAGATCTGCATTAACGACTCGCAGAAGACTAATCCTTTTGGCACACCACACAGGCTTGAACAACGGTGCAGATTTTATAGTACTCTATGGTTTCCTCAGGTCATGCTATAGCTTCAACTGGCTTCAAGTCTAGACTTTGACAAGCATTCCTCTTACTAAACAATAATCGACCATTATCCTGACTACTGTACCTTCAGTATTTATGGAACTTTAGAAACCGCCAATACACATATAAGAGTTAAAATATATAACAGACTAAATGCAGAGAAATGGCAGCCATAGTAATAAAATACATTTTTTAATGTGAAATACCTTACTGTGTTGGTATTCGCCATATAACCAATATCAACGGAGGGTTTCAGCCTCAATACTACATACCATGGATCAAGTGTTAAGTTTCCTGAGCCTCTCCTTTTCCCATTGTGCAAAGCATGACTTACAAATGTAAGATGCAACAGCATGACAAATTCCCTGCTCAGACACATTATCAGTTTCCATGATATGCCTTAACAGAGCAACTATAACCACACTAAACACATTTTATGACGTTGCATCCAAATGTGTTTTAACAACCACGCTTTTTTTAAACTCGTCCAGCTCATGTTTACACGGACATGTGCACCACTAACGCAACCAAAAACAGCCCAGAGTTGACAGGTTCTTGGAATAGGGTTATTTCACAACACAGTAGTACACAAGATGTGTGCACACAAGTGACTGAAGCAAAAATAATTATATGAAACTTAATGTGGGGTGGTACGGCAAATCATTTGTATTTTTTCCCGACGTCATGGAATATCTTTTTATAATAACTTTTTTTATTGCACATGACTGGGCTTTAATTCTGCTTAATTGATTATTTTACTGTCCGGTACACGGAAGAAAAAGAATCATGGACACAGTGGAGGATTTGAATGTTATAGGGTTTACACTGGCCCACAAAATTACGCAAGATACAGTATGAAGGAATCCGTATGCATAAAACGTTTATAAAATGCACAAAAATGTCTGTAGAGGGACCAGGTCTTTGCACACGTGGATTGTCACTCCACAGCTTACTTATCCTGCCATATGCAGTGTCTCAAGGAATTGCCTCTTTAAGCAATGTCTGAGCCTTTGGCTTCACTGTTTCGCTTGTGCTACCGCTAAAAGCATTCAATCTGGTGACTAGTCCCGTACACTAGGTATTCCAGCACGTTTTCCGCTGAGGTGGTCGAGTAAGTTGGTGTGTTACAGACAGCAGTTTTTTCCTCACTTTCTTTAACTACCATACTACATGTTACTGTACCTGTAACATTACAGGAGACTGAAACCGATATACCAGATGAGCCAGTAAACTACCCAGCACTAATGGAACTGCTGTGGAATATACATTGCACAGTGGACACTGCACAAAGCCAGCTGTTTGCAGAATATGCAAAGACAAGATTTGCAAGTCTTGTAGAAACATATCAAACCTGTTCGAGCCCTAAAAATGTCATGAATCAATCAACAAGTTCAAAGTCATTTACAATTCGAAAGATCACAGAAATAACTCGGCAATGTTGCAACAGCTGCAATACACTGTCACGTCTGTATTTCCTAAGGCTCAAAGGCACACCATGTGTGCACTTGTTAAGAGTCCCTAAGAGCTCTTATTCGTATGTAAAAATGGTGAGCAACAAGTTCCTAGATCTTCAGCTTAAACGTCAACCTAAGAGTTTTGGTCCACACTGTTTTCTGAAAAACTGAGGTCCAGTGTTATTTACCAGTAAAGGCATCGAAGGTTTTCTGAGAACGGTTCATGTGTTGTTGGTAAGATGGGACACTGGGAAATCAGAAGGTCGCATTATTAAAGCAATTAAAACATAGATCCAGATATTTTCAATCTATAAGACGTTTCTAATTCAGTTGGGGGTGTCATCTTCTGAATGTCTAATCACACTGGCCAAGAGATAGAAACGACAGAACCCATTCTATGAAACTGTCACCTTCAATGCTCTAATGTGTTAATTTGCAGGGTTTCACATTCATTTTCATTTCCTCATTCAGCAACCAGGCTATTGTTTAATCAACAGCGGTCTAGACAAAAACAGACAAGTAATGGGGCATCACTTCCTGTACAACATAGATAAACGGGTTAGGGGGTGTCCCCTTCAGAGGTTGGAATGTCCCCACAAATAAATCCTGTTGACAGCATCCTTGTGAATTCGTTTTTCAATACTGCGATGCTAATAGATTTGGCCAAAGTTATTGTTATTTTTAAATGATTATGTCTGCAAACTGTGGAGAGAGTAAGCCAGAGTTGTTGGTTCTGCCACCAGTTTGTGCTGGATGCCCCTCCCCCAATACTCCAGGTAAGCCAGATAAACTGAACGCTTGGAAGCTAGTGCAAGCCATAGCCAGTTCCTGGATTAAAAACAAAAAGACTCACAAGACTATCACATTACGCAAGACAGTCCACCAAATTATTTTTCCAAGTGCTTTCATCATCGCAGATAAATTTCCAGTGTCTGAAGAAAAAGAACATTTTCTAGACTACTTAGAACCCGCTCGCATCATTACATTGACTTAGACGTATATTGTCACATGTATTGTTATACATGTACAACATACAATGAAATTCTTTGTGCAAACCTCCAGCATGTGATATATACATGAAAAAATAAGGTAAGAAAATATAATAATACAATTATAAAACTATTTGTAATTGTCTGGTTGAGGGTCCGAACAGCCTGCTTGAAAGAAACTCCTCCTCATTCTTTCTGTCTTGGTCATGGGAGCGCGGTAGCGCTTACCTGACCTCAGCAGGGAGAAGAGTCTGTGGCTGGGATGTCTTGGGTCCTTCCATATGTTCCTGGACTCCATCTTGATAGTTTGGTGAAAGGTGGTCAGCAAAGCTACCTCAAGTCTTTTTCTCGTCTTATCATTCAAATAAAAACCATGTATAATAAACTGCTCACAAAAATTGTGTGATATTGTGGTATTCTGGAACTACTTCAGAAAAGATAAGTGCAGCTAAACAGTAAACTGCAATGCAGTGCTTAATTTATAAAACATCTGGTAAGGGAACACAGAGTCTGCTGTGATCCAGCAAGTGTGCACTGAATTAAAAGCTCCCGGAATTTATAAAAACAACAGTACTCATAGTTCAGTTGCCTTCAAAATCGAGTATCTATAAATCAATGAACAGATCTGAATTGTCTTAACTACCAACTATCACTGTTTTTCACCATTTCCAAACCTCACTGTCTAATGAGCTCTCATGACATATAAGGATGCTGATGATCTAAGCACAGCGTTATCAAAGAAAACGACCCATTTGGATGTTTGGATAAAAAATTAAACACTAATTACTTCAGATTCATTTATTAATATTGCTTGTTTTCATTTTATTTTATATATAAAACCACAGAAGTGGAGATCTACATATGAGAGATCCAGCTCAAATTAAGCATTGGACTATTTATTAGTTTGGGCATTTAGTTATTGTCGGTTTTGAAACTGTAGTCTTAGGCAGCACTTTTAATTCAATGACCGTCTAGATCTGTTATTTCAAATATGATTTGACATGTTCTTTGCCAGCATTTAACTGTGCTAATCAAAAACAAAATTTAAAAAAAAATCCACTTCTATCTAGATCTTCCAGGTAAAGAGGGGTTTTACAGTTCAGATATTTGACCAAAACACTTGGTCAACTTGGAAAACACTTAATTTTACGTTGCTTTTTATTGTATAACTTTCTAGTTATACTGCTCCCAAAAATTAGGGGGCACTCCGAAATTAAACATCCCATAATGAAATATCTACCAAATTTTGTGAGCAGTGTGGTAGTTCTATGTAAATTACTGCACTCAAAAATCTAAAACAAATTCTAATATACGTGTAAGATTCATGCATTGACACTACTGTATATGAAATCATTAAATGTGGTGTAACAGCATGAAAGCCCTGGTTCTTAATGATTAATTACAGACATTCCTGGCAAAAACGACTGCAACAGAGTTTGTAATTCGCTTTGCTTTTTCTGAGTTGAGTGGAAGCTTTGAAATCACTTGTTCATGACTATTGTCATCAATTAAGATTTTGTAAAAATACATTTTTTAACCTACATTAGAGTTTTTTGCCCCACCACTAGTCTGTACTGAGAAAAATGGGCAGATGTTGAGGCAGTCAACGAAAGGCACATTAACCAGATGCCATTGTCATGGGCAGATTACAGACACGAGGAAGCAATCCGTAGTTAAATGTGACTGAATCTGCATGCTGAAACTACAGTAATGAGCAAAGGGCATAAGGAAGTATATCAAGAATCCCATTTACAATACTGTTTCTGTTTCTCTCTCTCAGAAAATTGAAATAAAATAAATAATTTTATGCACGCGCGCGCACACACACACACACACACACACACACACACACACACACGTGAAAGTGTTTGCCCCCTTCCTCATTTCCTGTTTTTTCGCATGTTTGTCACACTGAAGTGTTTCGGAACATCAAACCAATTTAAATAGTAGTCAAAGGCAACACAAGTAAACACAAAATGCAATTTGTAAATAAAGGTGTTTATTATTAAAAGAGAAAAAAAAACCAAACCTGCATGGCCTCAAACATACTACACCTGTGGTTTATCATACCTGAGCACATTGTCTCTAGCCACACCCAGGCCTGATTAATGCCACACCTGTTATCAATCAAGATATCACTTAAATAGGACCTGCCTAACAAAGTGAAGTCCACCAAAAGATCCTTACAAGCTGCACATCATGCCGAGATCCAGAGAAATTTAGGAACAATTGAGAAAGAAAGTAATTCAGATTTAGCAGTCTGGAAAAGGTTATAAAGCCAACTTGCTAGGTCAGAGTTCATGCCTTCACCATCAGAAAGAGACTGGGCAAAATGGCCTGCATGGCAGAGTTCCAAGAAGAAAACCACTGCTAAGCAAAAAGAACATTAAAGCTCGTCTCAATTTCCCCAAAACACATCTTGATGATCCCCAAGCCTTTTGGGAAAACATTCTGTGGACCGATGAGCCAAAAGTTGAAATCTTTGGAAGTTGTGTGTCCCATTACATCTGGCGTAAAAGAAACACCGCATTTCAGAAAAAGAACATTATACCAACAGTAAAATATGGTGGTGGTAGTGTGATGGTCTGGGGCTGTTTTGCTGTGTCCGGACCTGGAAGATTACTGTCATAAATGGAACTATGAATTCTGCCGTCTACCAAAAGATCCTGAAGAAGAATGTCCGACCATCTGTTCGTGACCTCAAGCTGAAACGAACTTGGGCTCTGCAGCAGGACCAAAACACACCAGCAAGTCCACCTCTAAATGGCTGAAGAAAAACAAAATAAAGACTTTGGAGTGGCCTAGTCAAAGTCCTGACCTGAATCTTCTTGAGATGCTGTGGTATGACCTTAAAAAGGCCGTTCATGCTCGAAAACGCTCTAATGTAACTAAAGTAGAACAAATCTGCACATATAAGTGGGCCAAAATTCCTCCAGAACGCGGTAAAAGACTCAATGCAACTTATCGCAAACACTTGGTTGCAGTTGTGGCTGCTATGGGTGGCCCAACCAGTTATTAGGTTTGGATTTTTTTTCTCCCTCAATAATAAACACCTTCATTTACAAATTGCATTTTGTGTTTATTTGTGTTGTTGTTGACTACTTTTTAAATCATTTTGATGTTTGGAAAAAAAATGTTCACACCTATATATATATATATTTATATAAATAAATAAAATATCGTAGTTCCTAGGTGTCATGACCTAGGGTCTGGTGCAATCCTGTGAGGTACACCCAAGACAGAGTGCCAGTCCATCAACACACCTCCTGATGATCAACGTCAATCAGAGCCCCACCCGAGATTTTGGAATCAGATCCTCAGTCACTGCTTTTTATAGCAGCTGGCACTTATCAGCAACCTGAAGTTACCATGAACAATTAAGTGAATATATATATATGAGACGCGGCCAGTTATTTATCTGTGTGACATTCCATCCAGATTCCTGAATTCTTCTCTGCTCACTTCACTCCTGTCAAGCGTCAGCATGTGTAACTATTTAATTGTGTTCTAATGTTTTTATGTGACAGGTTGAAACATGTATCACCATTACGAATTCTGTGTCTTATAGCTTAATCATGTAGAATTTTTGGAAATAGTGAATAGTATGGACGTAGCATGATACTCTGGTCATTCACTGGGTCAGCCATAGAAAATGCAACCCTGTTTAGTTAGACCCGGTTTACATTTGTAAATCAACCTAAATATGTAGAAGTAGCTCAGAGATGGAGTACTTTTTCAGGAACAAAACAGTTCAAGTGGATTTTGGATCTAACCCAACCTTACCTTTTGAATGTTGGCCTGTGGTAGCCTAGCGGTTAAGGTACTGGACTCTGGACCAGAAGGACCAGGGTTCAAATCCCACCGCTGCCACAGTTGGGTCCTTGAGCAAGACCCGTAACCCACAATTGCTTAAAAAATGTAAGACTGTATTAATTGTAAGTCGCTCTGGAGGGCGTCTGCTAAATGCTGGAAATGTAAATGTTGGGTAAACAATCTTTCAAAGTCTTTCTGGTCCAGTCTTGGAAAGCTGTACAGCTGTTCTAAACTCGTATCACCCCATTGTATAAGCTCACTGACCTATAGGTACTATAGGTACACCTCCTTATTTCTGCACTCACTGTCCATTTTAATGTTTCTCTACATACGTTTTTAGTTCCCTTTACTCTGTTATCTAATGGTCATGACAAGAGACAGTGTTAGACCTGTCCCCCCCACAAGACCAACACAGATCGGGTACTATTTGGGTGGTGGATCATTCTCAGCACTGCAGCAACACTGGTGTAGTGGTGGTGGATCAGACATAGCAGTGCTGCTGGATTTTTTTGAACACTGTTCACTCACTGTGCACTATATTCAACACATTACCATTTTAATCCACCTTGTAGATGTAAAGTCAGAGACAGCAGCACACACTGGTTGCCCAGTTTGTGCCATCGTCAGTGCTCAGAGGATGCTGGTGGCTGGACATTTTCAGCCGACTATTTTCTTTTCAACAGTGACAAATGCTCATCAGCACTGATCCACTCATATTGGTCCACATGACAACACACCACCACCATTAATGTATCACTGCAGTGTTCAGAATGATAAACCACCCAAATACAGCCTGATCCATGCTGGTCCTGTGGGGGTCCTGACCATTAGCAAGCAGAAGAAAGAGGACTAAAAGTATACAGAGAAACAGATGGAGACCAAACTGTAATTATAGAACTCCATAACATGTACAGTCGAATCTGGTTAATTGGACCACCAGTTAATGGGAGCAGACGCTTATTCAGACCAAATCCTAAAGTACAGAAACAAATCCTATTATATATGTGTCATTTTATTCTGTTATTTGGACCAAAATTCTGTTTAATCGGACCAAAGAACGTGAGAAGCAAATAAGAAAAAGAAGCCACAAGTCGCCACTTAGAGCGGATACAAAGCGGGTCAGCGAGATACGGGAG
>JAYJMA010053322.1:0-10861 GCA_036873895.1 Parotocinclus cabessadecuia | reverse complement strand
CCATATCTCGCTGACCCGCTTTGTATCCGCTCTAAGTGGCGACTTGTGGCTTCTTTTTCTTATTCGCTTCTCACATTCTTTGGTCCGATTAAATGGAATTTTGGTCCAAATAAGCGAATAAAATTACACGTTTATAATAGGATTTCTTTCGGTACTTTAGGATTCGGTCCGAATAAGCAGCTGCTCCCGTTAACCATGATGGGTTCGACTGTATGCACGTATGCACGCACGCACGCAAAAACGTACATACATACAGTATACATACACGCACGCACACACGTGTATGAACTGCATATTGCTTGCCTGGAAAAATTCTAAATTAAAAATTCAGAACTCAGTTTCTGCAGAATGTCTAAGTTTTTTTTGTTGAAATCCCACTGAAAAGGAACTGAGATGATTTCACAAAAGCTGCAATTCTGCATTTAAGTGTCCTGGGATCCACACAAGTTCACAAACTGTATATCTGGCGCACATTATTTGTCATTCATCATGAGTGGCACTGCGGCCTCAGTGTAGGAGCACAACACGAGCCAAACGTAGCTCAGCATCGAGTCTGCTCACGCTGATCCTGTGTGTGTTTAATAAACCCTTCTGCATTAATGTTCTGTACTGCCTATTGCATCTGACAGATATTATATGGCTGAAGTAGATTAATTGATTGATTAATTGATTAATTGAAAATGAAGTACATTTAACTGATTATCAGCTGCTTAAATCTGTTGTTATAAAACATATGGATTTTCATATTGTGGCCAAATTACTTGTAAGAAATTTATAATCAGAAATACAAACAAACAACAGAATCAAAAAGGTGTGTTCCAGGACACGAAGACACTAAAATGCATGGATTGTACCTGCATGAGGTAATCAGCAATGTACTCTGGCCTGAGGCATTTGACTCCGTGGGTTACAGCCTCAGCCACGTCCACTTTCACATCATTTGGACCCAGACGGCTGAAGTCTGCAAACAGATGAGTGGCCTCCTTATAGAACGAGGGAGAGGGGCTCGGCAAAACCTGCGCACAGATCATGAAATGACTGAGAAATGATGAATAAAAATATCCAGGTCAATTGGACAGACCAATCAAATATGATGGCATGACTTACGTTAACAAAACACTATATGGAAGAGTAAAATAAATCAAAACGCAGAAGCTGGATTAATGCTGCTTCGACTAGCCTATATGTACTCGATGGACACTATTAGGTACACCTGCTAGTTCTGGGTTCTTCCCCTTTTCCTTAATTTTTGCATTAATTCTGTATAGGATAGGTTCAACAAGATGCCGGAAACATTCCTCAGAAATTATAATCCATATTGACCTGACAGCATCAGGCAGCTGCTGCAGATTTGTCGGCTACACAAGAATCTCCCCTTATACCACTTCCCAGAAGTGCTCTATCGGACCTTTTGTACATTCAGAGGCGCTCCTCTTCATAACTCATATCTGACCTCCCCTCCTAAAATTCTACTGTCCCAGCCGTAGCTTGAGATCATCACTTGCTCGGTGTTGCCGCCGCCTTGATCTGGAACTTCCTTCCTTTCTCTTCTCTCCCCGAATTTAAAACATTATTAAAAACTCATCCATACTCTCTTTACTTTTCCTCTTCTTCCTCTTCTGGTTGAGTGTAAAGTTATCCTTGTATACGTTAATTATGCCCTGCAAAGGGACCTTGGGTTCCGTGAAAGGCACTATAGATGCGTGACCTATTTAATATTATAATTATTATCTGGTTATTTGAGTTACTTTGAATTGCCTTTCTAGTTTCTATTTTTCAGACCATATTCTGTAAAACCTAGAAATGTGCGTGTTAAACCCCAATAGATCAGATCAGCAGTTTCAGAAACGCTCAGACCAGTACATCTCACACCAACAACAATGGCATTTTCAAAGTCATTGAAATCCCCACCACCCCCACCCCGATGCTCAGTTTGAACTTTGGCGTTGATTCTACATAAGTGGCCGTCAATTCTACATAATAAACTGACAAACAGTAGGCTTGTGGACTGTCGTCTGAAGATTAAAGATGTAATCATCTGGGACAGTCATTCAGAAAGAACCGCATGTGACAGTTTGTGTCTTAGACTTGCAGCAACCTTAATAACAGTTGTTCGTAACAACGGCTGTATTAACTAAACTCAATAATTATCTCTCTCGTATGCCAGTGTGTTCATGTCTACGTTTGATTTGCGAATTGTCAGACCTTTGCTCCTCCAGACTGAAGCAATCTTCTGAAACCTGCATCTCTAGCCTGGTCTATATTCAGCATCACAATCCAGCCCCCGAATGCTCCCTAAAGAACAAGATTTACAAGGACATAAAGATGATTAAGAAGGGGGCCACAAGTGGGCCTTGAGGTGTGCACGAATGATCGAGTGTAAAGTTTGTACCTCTTTATTTGTCTGTCCTTGTAGTGCTTTTCTCCAGTGCAAAGCTGCTAGTGCCAGTCTTTTCTGCTGAGAGCTTATGGAAGGTAGGGCATCCAGTATCGAGTGGTTACCCCACTCGTAATCCTCCTCCTGACAGAGACACACACACGTTCAAAACAAATCAAGGAAAACAAATACTTTTTAAAAAATTTTTTTTATGAATCAGCATAATGCTAAACATTGCACTAATACTGGCTAGGACCTCCATTTGCTCTAAAAAAGGAAAAAAAAAAACAACAACCATATAATAATATTTTATGGCATGGATTCCACAAGACGTTCTGACTGCATCACATAATTCCTGCAGATTTTTCTTGCTGTCCATCCCCCATCCTAACACAACCCAAATGTGTATTGGATTCAGATACAGTGACTCACTGAGGAACATCAAACTCCTTGTTATGTCCCATAAACCAGTTTGTATTAAACACTGCTCAAAAAAATAACATACAATAGGGAACACGGAGTTACAATGTGTTGTTTAAGTGTTCCCTTTATTTTTATTTTTTGACCAGTGTATATAATAAGATAGGTAATATATGATCATTAACATAAACATGGTGAAGATCAATACTCAAGGCTGAGGTGTTTAAGCATTTATTGACTGGTCTCAATATCCTCAAAGTGAGCCTAGAGAATCTTCGCGACAGAAGGCTGAGCTGTTATAGCTCATCTGCTTCAAGGTTCAACATGTTTTTTGAGATTTTGAGATGCTCTCTACTCTACAGTTTGTTTATTTGGCTTCTTTAATGTTGCTATCGGCATCAGTGGCCACAGTGACAAGCGCGCACACAAACACACACACAAACACACACACACACCAGAGATAGAGTCAATGCCGATTTAGATTAATCAATTAACCTAACAACCATGTCTTTTGGCCTGTGGGAGGAAACCGGAGTACCAGGAGTAAACCCACACAGACACAGGGAGGACATGTAGACTCCACACAGAAAAGACCCAGGACGCTCCACCCTGGGATTAAACCTGGAACCTTCTTGCTGTGAGGCAGCGGTCCCACCCACCGAGCCCCCATGCTGCCCCTGCTCTACAGTAAAAAAATAAAAAAAATAAAAAAATCATAAGCATTTAGTCTTAGCACTGACCGTTATGAAGTGCCCCTCAGCACGGCAGGCTTCCAGGTATGACCGGTGAAGGATCCATTTTCCTGCTGCCATGGCAGCTAAGTACTTCTCATTCCTCAGAGGATAGCCAACAATGATGTGTGAACAGCGGGGGTCAAAACACTGCTTCTCCAGCAATACACCACCTAAACACACAAATATTTAACATCTACTGTGTATCGAATGTTTACCAAACTACAGTGTTTCACATACACAGTCAAATCTTATCTAAACTCGGTCCATTCAATTTCCCATTACAGAACCTTATTTGGATTTTACTAAAACAACCAACAATTAAGATATCAGTATCAACTGGATGTAAAAACAGTAACAGGGTCTGTCAATGTTTCCTTTTACAACTCACTGATTAAATCAATAGAAAATAAATCAGTAGTAGTTTTCAATGAAAACTGAATTCCAATGAATTTTAATTCACCACACTGTTAAACGCCATAGTAGCTACTAGGAGTTTAATGATTCACTCTGCTTACGAGTCGATTCATTCGAGCTCACAGTTCGATTCTCTTACTTTTTTCATTTTTTGAAAAGTGTAGATGCACATTTTTTTTTTAAAACCAAAGGAGAAATTACCAGAAAGAGGTTTTTAAATGATAAGATGCAAGTGCATGAGATGGTGTAAGAATTTCATGAGGTTCTGCAGAGGTCAGCCTTGCACACCAATCCATAGTAGTCAAAAAGAACCCAATTAAACAAATGTGACAAATACGTTAATACTCGGTCATTTATTTTTTGAGGAAAATGATCAGTCAGGGCAACTGCCTCAAGTCATCTTTTGTGGCGAGAACTACTGCACCATAATGAGTTTTTATTTATGAAAACAAATTTTGTACACACGCCAAGCAAAAGGATAACGATGTGATCCTACACAGCACTGACTCTCTATTGTACAGCCAATCAGTATCATTTTTTCTCCAGTTGTACAATTCCTTAATCACACACACTGCTATTTAAACCTCTTGTTTGGAACAGTCGAAGGAAGCCCCATGTATGTATGTATCTGGAATGAAGAGTTCAAGCCTTTATTCCTGAGCTTGGTTAGTTCAGTATTTGCTATCGCCACAACGTACTACAAACACCGGTTAACATTATCCCCAATATATTTCAGCGTGCTTGAACTTCATATCCACAGCCATATCAACCTTAAACTATCAACTACCTCAAAAGGTTCGAACAGAAGCTCAAAGGTTTAATGAAATCGAATAATTCTACTGATAGAACTAATAATATAACCACTAATACTGAGGTGCAGCAGAGATTCTCTAGTATACTAACCCAGCTCTTCTATGAGATGACTGTAATCAATGCGCTCCTGCGGACTGAGAGAGGACAGCTGGAAGCGAGGAGGTTCCTTCTCTCTTTGCTCTTCCTCATCCTGAACAAGAAAAGAACCTGTACTTGGTACCAATCCACCAAAATAATAGTTTTTAAACAGATTGAGATAAAAACCCAAAGTTATTTTAGTCTTCTAATCCTGGTTTTGTGTGTGTGTGCGCGCTTTGCTTTATAGTTCATGTAATATTTCTACACACCCATCATTTGAACTTTTAATCTGCATCTTTTAACCTGAACGCACCTAAAGGAATCAAACAGTCTGCTTAATTCCTTCCTCATTTATATTACCGTTAAAAATTTTTTTTTTTAGTACCGTTAACTATTACTTTTGAGCTATGAAATTAAGCCAAGACAAAAGAAAAGAAAACAAAGGTCTCATAAAAGTTATTTTTGTCAAAAACGATTTGCAATGATTCACTTAGTTTGGTTTATTTGTGTCCAAGGGGACGGGTGATATGCAGGTTCTGTTAGATACTCCTTTTTTTATTTTTTATTTTTTATTTTTTTTTTTGGGGGGGGGGGGACACACACACACCATAGAATCACATTATTAATGAATTAAGAAGATACCTCTACTTCTTACATTTTTACTGAATGGTTCAAACATCAGTACCTGTTATCTAGCAGAGATATAACATTACTCAGTTAATAACTTTTTTAATTTCAGAGCTGTATTTAACACCACTGTACCTGTAGCACATTAGGTATTGCAGCTTTGGTGGTTGGAAAGGCAATACTGGGACCTTCGGGGGTTTTAGGGACCAGAGGAGGCGCTGCGTTACCCCTTGGTGGGGTCACTTTCCGTTTCATTTGTCCGTCTATCACTTCACAAGCAGCTGAGGAGAGCATGGTAAATGGTAACACAGGCAGTACTCATAGGATCTACACATGAACGTTTAGTGCAAGTACACACACTCACCCAGCTCCACCAGTTCAGAGTCAGTCATGGAGTCTCTGGCGTTTTGATCGTGTGATGGTGGAGGGACGGCCAGAGTCTCTGAATGTTGAGAAGGGCTACCCGGCCACTGCAGGTTATCAGCCAGCTTGGCTCTATCCTATCTCGCTGTGGGATCGTCCCACACAATCTGTTCACTCTGAGATGCCTCGGTGTTCACGTCCACTGCAACCTGATGGGTCATACTGAGATGGCAAGCACACTTTTTTTTCCAGGTTTCTTGAAAAAATGTTTAACATGCAAACATTAATGACAGTCAAATGGTTTATTTTCTAATATCTAGTATTAGTGGGTGAAAACATTTGGGTGTGTGTGTGTGTGTATGATACTAATCAACAGGAAAATATGAAGTGATAAGGGTCCAGTGGAGCAATGCTTTATAACAGCCCCCGCTGTTCACGATATACAATACTGAGCAAAAGTTTTAGGACACCATTAGACTAGGTATACCACTGCTTACACTTCTATAGGCTACAGTGGAAAGGTGGTTAGTGGGACCTAAAGCTCACAAAGACTGGAATGAAGGCCAGTGGGAAAGAGTTCCTTCAGTCGGTCATTATCTTCTGCTTAATCTACACAGCACCAGCACATGGCATCTCTGGACGCAAGGGCAGGAACAACCCTAGATGGGACACCAATCCATCTTATGGCATGCGCGCACACACACACACACTCTAAGGGCCACTTTTAGAGACAACAATTAACCCAAGCTGACTGTGGGAGGAAACTGGAGTACCTTCTGACCTTCTGTGCTACCCACAGAGCCACCGTTCTGCCCGTGGGAAAGAGTACGAATCCAAATTCACCAAATCTGATGGTGGCCTAATACTTTTACACAGTACTGGAGGTTAGATTTCAAAGTGTTTTTTGCAGTACCGTCGGGCTTCCAGTGTTCTGCTCCGTCTCCCCAGTCTGCCCAAGCTCTCTGGAGTGTTCGGAGAGTCCATCCTAGCCAATCTAGAGGAGGTTCGTCGGCCACTGCTTAACTTGGTGGCAGACATAATCTCCTGCAGCTGCCTCTGCAAGCTCTCCCTCATCTCCAGAGCCTCCGTCAGGTCTGTGAGACAGCAAAAGAGAACGAGAAAGAGTTATTAAAGCTCATTTATAAATGTAACACAAAGCTTGTTTAGTGAAGGCATTCAACACCTTTTCTTTCAGTGCTGCATCGTGTCTTATCAGCAGCTTCCCTCTCGGTGACTCGCTGGGGAGTGGAAATGTCTGCGCTCATGTCTCCAGCACCCACCTTTAAAGAAAAAGAACGATCTAAAACTAGAAAGAGCTAATCCTGTTGTACATTTATGCAAGACCCAACCCAGGAAAAAAAATATGAGAGACTGGACAATGTCACACCGGAGTATCATCTTCCTCATCGAGAGCTCGGAGCTTGATTCGAGAAGTGGACGAAGAAGACCACTTCTGGGTGCTGTCTGTTACCTGACTCAGCATCAGGCTCATTTTAGGGTTAAAGGTGAAAGGATAGAGCGACTCGGACACACGCCTCTGCTCGTCCGCACACTAAGTGGGTGGAAAAAAATAGCAATAATTATATATGTTTATAATAATGGATATTTCAGGTCATGTGAATTGAATTACTCACAATGATAAGGGAACTCCTGGTCTACATCACATGACACATACACTATTGATCCGTTAAGACTGAACCCAAAAAACCCTTTCCTTCAGACACCAGACCCTTAGTTTCAAACCTTAGGCTTCTCCAATTACACAGGGCAGCAGGTCCTTTCGGCCATTGCCCCCCCTACCTTCACAGTATCCATTCAGCTTCTCAGACACCAGACCTGTACTGTGCGCCAGGCCTTGGGAACGTAACTCTTCACCCGGCAGTGCTCACACATCACATTGGGTACTTTAGTTCTTAAAGTTAAGCCACTCTGGTTTTAAATGAGTGGTTTAGTTTTATGATTATTTTGCCACTTCAGCACATATGTAACTATGGAATACTCTTGGTTACTTTAAGTCCTTTGAAGCAGAGAGTCCTTAATTACAGAGTAATCAAGAATCTCAAAAATATCTCAGGGGAAGGCTTTTCTATTTCCTTTATTTGTAGTTAGATCGTCTTTTGGGGTTGTAAACAAGGCATGAGAGGAGTGAACATCTATGCAGTTGTATAGTTCAGGATTGATTTGCTCGACAGAATAAGAAAAGGCCAAGTGTTCTGCAGAAGAGACCATGGGTCTGGCGCTTGAAGAGCTTTTTCCTGGTGTTTTGCCTCAGGACGTCCTGTAGTATATATCCTATATGTGTATAAAGGTATTGATTTCCCCTTTTTTATGCCCGTTTTTTCCCTGGTCAGGGTATAGGGGGTCAAACGCAGGGCGCAAACATGAGTGAATGCAAGTGTCCCCCTATCCCACTCCCTCAGACATAGTCAATCATGTCTGCTTGTGATGCCAGACCATGACCTGGGTCCCAGTGGTGGTGAATCAGGTATCAGCCACCCGGTAAAGAATTTAGTCCGACCTAATAAGCGCAACTCTGACAACATTTAACGGTCGGGAGACGTGCACACTTGTACGCACCGCCTCTAGCCAGTGAGGGTGCACTATATGCAGGCCTCTCTCCTTCACCGCCCTGTACTCTTTGGTGTTGTCTCCCACTTTGCCCTGGTAGATATAGTGAGTGACCGAATCATCACAAGAGCTCCTGTAACACACAGATTACAGCTCATAATACACGAAATCACAGGTAACAAAACATAAAGCATGCAAAAGAGCTGCTACAAAGCATGCTACATTCTACTAATCTACTGGGTAGCTAGTGATGAGGAACAGAGGGGTGTCGACATAAAAAAGGACAGCGGCTTTAATGTCTAAATAAAGTTTAGAGCCGAGGTGCAGGAGTGTGCAAAAATCTTTGGGCACCATCAGAGTAAGAAAAGGTTAAGATATTCTAAAGTTCACAAAGACTTGAATGAAGATCGGTGGAAAAAAGTATGGGGGAGCGTCGAATAAACGCTTCCTGTCCAGTCCAAAAATATGTGAGGAACTGGACAGACATGGAAGGATGAGTGTTTGCTATTATCAGTGGAGGGTCTGGCCTAGTTCAGGCTGCATTTATGCCAGCTGTTTGGTATCGTCCTCATGGTGCCCTACGACTGAAAAAAAAAAGGTTGATTTTAAGTAGCATCTGTCAGCTAGAAAAGAGGCCTGACTATGTGATATGTGTAACTCAAACAACATGAACATAATCAACAGATTATAATATATCTAATACATACACACACACACACACACACACACACACACGTATACGTATATATATATATAGATAGATATATAGATAGATAGATATATAGAAGTATAAAATATACATATACTCAATATATATTGTATACTTATAAGTATTTTACACATGATGAAGGTTTTTTAGACAGAAAATGGTGTTTAAACAGTTGATAAACGCTTCAGTAATACAAACACATAAGAATGAGGTCTCCGTTTTTTTGTCCACTCCTATACACAGTTCACATTGCATTTAGTTTGACACATTCTTGTTATGCATTGAGCTCATATATTGTATTGCAGTATTGGTAATACAGTACATAACACACAACAGCCGGATTGATACCTGAACTCTGCTCCCATAGATGCAGCCACTGCATTTAGCTCACCCTGTTTTTTACTGAGTTTCTTGCTCACACAAATGAGAACTCCAGTAAGTGGGGCCGGAGCGTTTTCCTCCACCTACAAACAACAAACAGCAAGGGAGTTGATCTTATATTTAAATCTGCAGCTCCCTTATCCAGAGCAATTTGCAATGCAACTTTTATAATCTTACAATGAACATTTCAAGCGATTGTGGGTTAAGGGCCCAACAGAGGCAGCGTTGGGGGCTTATACCCTGGAGCTTCAGGTCCATAATCCTTAATCACTGCACCACCACAGTCCCTACTATGTACTTGTTCATGTACCTCTTTTGCCGGTTCAGTGCCCAGTTGAGGACTCGCAGTCAAGGCAGCGAGATTCATGACGTGACTGCGGTTGCTATTGGATACGGCGGCCTTCAAGTTCCTTTCGATGACCTCGGTCAGAGGAGTCTCTGCCCCCTGACCCTGCTGAGGCTTATTCCCAGGAGTTTTTAAATGGTCAAACACATCCTGTAATGCACACACATCGACTGTAAGGAGAACTCGCTCTTAACGTGAAAAATCCAATACTTCTTAGACAAGCTTAACGTCAAGAACTGCCCCAACCTCCAGTAATTAAACCCGACACACCAACCTTTTGAACTGTACTGTTTTACTGTACAGCATCTTGGTTCACACTTAAAGCTAAACGAAGCTTAATATTCACATTTCGAAAACCTTATATTACAGACCTTGATGTTAAAGGAAGGTCCAAATAGACGGTCTCTGCTGAGAAAGCGAGACGGCGTATCGAGCTGAAGTGAAGGCTCTTTCAGCAGGTTTCCTCTGCCTTCATCGTGGCTTGGTGTTGAAGCCTCTGCTTCCTCTTCCTTGCCTTTCTGCATCTTGCGAAGGACTGAGTGCACAGAGCGGCTCTGCAGGCGGCCCGTGTCCAGCGGCGTGACAGCTGCACTACTCTGAGGACCCAGCAGAGGAAGCTCTGGAGAGAGACGGACAAGCAGGGGAGGGCCAGGACCTTTCTGAGATGCTCCGACAAAACTGTCCTCACTGCGCTCTGGAGAAATGAATTGAACAAATGCAAATGAGCAATGTGATGTAAAAAAAAAAAGAAAAAAAAGTTTGAGCAACAGTGTTGAACACATTAAGCTGATCTGTACACACACATGCACAGACACACACGCACACCAACATGCAGACGCACACGCAACACACACACAGGAGCACAGACGCACACACGCACGCAGACAGACACCAACATGCAGACGTACACGCAACACACACACACATGCAACACACACACACAGGCACATGCAGACGCACAACACACACACACACACACACACACACACACACACACACACACACACACACACACACACACACACACACAC
>JAYJMA010053311.1:0-10861 GCA_036873895.1 Parotocinclus cabessadecuia | reverse complement strand
ACCCCTTTAATCTATGCAGCAATGCTGACAGCACTTCTACATCTATTTTAAAAAATTGAATAAATTCTGAGTTGAACCTGTTCTCTTAAACAGCTGTTTATAATCTTGGACACTGTGATGCAACTCACTTTCAGGGTGTTGGTAATCCATTTATAGCCTAGGCCATCTTTATGTAGAACAACAATCCTTTTTTTCAGATCCTCAGAGAGTTAATTGCATTGACATGCCATGTTAACCTTCCAGTATGAGAGAGTATGAGAGCGATAACACCAAATTTAACACAACTGCTTCCCAATCACACCTGAGACCTTGTAACACTAATGAGTCACATGATACCGAGCACAGAAAATGGATAATTGGGTACAATTTTCAGCTGGGGGTGTACTCGCTTTTGATGCTTAGACATAATGGACGTGTGCTGAGTTATTTTGCAACACAACAAATGCACACTGTTAAAAAGGCTGTAGATTGATTTCTTTACATTGTATCAAAGTGTCATATCTTCAGTGTTGTCCAATGAAAAGATATAATAAAATAGTTAATAATAAAACTGGGAGGGGTGTACCCATAGAGAAACCTCGTAGGACTACTAAGCGGAAAGAGATATCTTTGACACTGTCTAACTGTTTGTGTTTGTCTTACTGTCTCACACTCTCTTTCTCTCTCACTCCCTTGCTCTAAAAAATGATTTCCGGGGTATTGAATACAGTTCAGGGAGCCCCCATTAAAGCTCGGGGAGACTCCCCAGAACCTCTGGGACTGGTGGGATGTCTTGTGTGTTATTGCATATGATTGGTCATAGAAAATGAATAGGATTACTGCAAAATCGTGTGATGGATCTGAATTTTCAGTCAGAGAACAGTCAGAGTTAGCTTACCATAGAAAATAAACGGATTAAAAAGGTAATGCAAATTTTGTGAAAACAACAAAGAAAGCGGGCTTAAAAGGTCTAATCCAACAGTTTGATACCAATGATTGAACAACGATTCAAGAACAAAAGGGTGGTTGAAGAAAATCCTTAGAATCCTTACATTCTCTTTGATTTTCTTGCTCTTGTAGATCTTTTTCAGGTCCTTTGATACCAGTGGACATGCTTTATCCACCATAGTCATGATGCTAACTTGAGGAATACCTGTGTTACAGCACAGAAGTCAGTGATGTGTTTATGTCTAATAAAACACCTTATGTAATATAAAACACAGTAATATGGTGAAATGTGTAAACAAACTTTTATGCATACATACAAATGTGTATACTGTATTAGCATTTCTGTCATTATCGATGTTTACATGGATCGCATATCTGACTTTGTTGTGCCTTGCAACACAGATGACCAGTTATTAATAAATATTAGTGAACCAGGTGTCTATGGTTATAGTATACACAGCTTTTTATTGTTAACTTTGACATGTTTTTCCTGTTATATGCAAACAAATAGCATGTTTTTGCTATTTGCTAAGAAAAGATAATCCTTTATTAGCGTCACAATGGGGACATATACAGATTTATACAGATCTATATAGCATAATCTTTTCTTTTCCTATAAGAAAACCACACTACTTGTCTCATCAAAAATGAACCACATAAATATTACAAATGCTCCCAGTATCAGTATGTTTTTCTTACCTTTCAGTTATCTTTTAGAGAACATGTTGGCATACTGATTGATACTTAATGGTTGTGCTAAATAAATCTAACAAATAAATATCCATTAGTTATTCTTTTACTGAAATGATGTAAAGCAGTGAGATGTATCGCCATGCTGTCCTGAATATGAATACAATAAAATCCCAGAAACCAAATGTACCTTCTAAAAAAAAATAAAAATACAAAATACAGAAAATAGCGGGAGTCTATTTCCATTATTTTTTATGGAAGGATTCCTAATTCAGGCTGCATTTTAAAAACTCACCTACTTTCAAAGACGTTCACATAATTTTTTTTTTGGCAGCAGGACTCTCGTGCCACATACTGTACCTAAGACACAATTTTCCATTCCGGTTACTACTTACTAAATGTTTCTTACTGTAAGATAGTAAGAAACATAAACAGCAAAAAATGTTTTCACCCGTTCTAATCACTTTCTGCTGTTTCACAGCAAGTTTCATCTAGAGAGGTGCTTATTAACTTTTTTTTTTAATGATGGACACGTTTCTAAATTTTGTTTACACCATACCTAAAGTGTTCCGACACCACTGATGCAATCACCACCAGTCAGACAGGCTGGGCACAAATGGAGGACATTCAAGACCCTTGTGTCCATGCAGTGGTGAACCAAAAAACAGATCACTCCAAGAGCAAGGTAAGCAATCTGTCCATGACCTTAATCTCAAATTAGACAATAACCCTAAGCACACAAGTCATTTACCACAGAATAGTTAAAGTAGAACATTGTCAACAACATTAAGCAGTAGGTCTGTACTTGATACATATTATGACGTTTTCTGTTGTAGGGCCCTTTGCTCTTTACTCTAAAAATAATGGCAGACACATTCTGAGGTTAATGTTTAACCATAAGCAGGACGCAAGTCTTTAACCTCTAGGGAAAGATCATCCACCCTAACCATAAAGGTCTAGAGAACTCTATGCCTCGCTCTCATACTCACAGTTAACCACTTAAGTCTCACTTAAGTGTGATGGCTACTGGCACGTATCCATTGTGTGTTAGGTCATTGTATATAAATTATACACTAATTAGGTCTCAGTCACTTTATTAGGTTTCTACGCGTAATTATTTTAATCCGCTCCACTAACCATATACACTGCTCACAGTGTTGGGATTTAAAATATCCCCTTATTTTTATGAGCAGTAGTTGCACTTTGTAGTTCTACAATGACACACTGTAGTGTTTACAGACCTGAAATACATCACACACTTCACAGACCGCAGGTATTGTGTTCCTTAGACCTTTAGCTTATAGTTAAACAAAGTCACATAACAATGTACACATATTTAAAAGTTTGCGCTACGCATCAATGGGTTGTGTTTGTTTGTTTTATTTGTTTGTTTGCTGTTTCACAGGAGCAAGGCTACAACATTACTAGTCAGTCACATTCACGCTGGGCCAATTTAGAGCGACTAATCAACCTGAAGCATGTTTTTGGGATGTAGGAGGAAACCGGGCAGCACGGTGACTCACTGGGTAGCACCGCTGCCTCACAGCAAGAATGTCCTAGGTCCGATCCCAGGGTGGAGTGGCCCAAGCCAGTGGTTCTTGGACTCTGCATGTGTGGAGTTTGCATGTCCTCTCCACTCCACACAGGCAAACTCCAAGAACCAGGGCTGTGAAGAGACTGCACTAACCCCAAGTGCCACCATGCTGTCCCAAAGGGAGGTAGGTGGATGGTGTACGGGCTGTGCTTTAGAAGTTTTTGGATAAAAACATAATTCAAATTTGCTCCTAATATATGAATATTAGTTACGAATATTATGACGTTTCAAGTCTGGATACATGGGAAGTGTGGTTTAAGGCTTAACAGTAAGAGATATATAAAACTGAAATTGTATTAAAGGCCCACAGGTAGTGCCCCCCACATGGTGAACCAGGTTGGAGTCCAGGCAGGTCGGCTATCACATGCAGGGACAATTCCCTGTATTATCCCTCAGTGCTGCAGCAACGATCCCTGCCTACAGTGGTATTGAACTGGCATCCTGTCCAAGGCACACTTACTTGTGCACAGATGAATGAGATTAGATGAATGAGGAACGTAAGATTCCCTCAAACCTGATCAGGAAATGTAACGGCTGCCAAACCAAAAAGTTTAATCATTCCAACAATGCAAGCGTGCTATTGTACTGTATATAAAAGTCATCACTGGGAAATGTATTGGCCATTTCAAAAGGGAAGAAATGCAATGGGTAAAAAATGAGATGATGACTACTCACCTAAGTCTCGTGCTTTCAGCCGAATATCTCTCAGTTTACTGATGACACCATTAGTCATGATGGATATTTTGTCTCCTGGTATGACACTCACCAGACAGTGAACCTTGTCACTGAGACATGGGGTGCTGTTATATTTATCACAGTCAGAGGTCAGCTCTTTTGCATGATTAAACTGAAAGTTAAGAAAAGTGAACTTGATGTAAAGAAATTGCAACTGTGCACTGAAATACAACAGTTTGTCACCACTTTGTGATGATTTCCTATAATAAGCAGCTACGGCGTAAGAAACGATAACTGCGACTGGAAGAAGACTGTGACGGCAAAAACACCAGTTCGGTGCAACTTTAATTATATTAATTTTAAGTTACCAGATCTGTTGGTGTCATCGGTAAAGGCGCTTTCTCTGACATCAGTTTATCGTCTGATGCAAAAAGCGTGTCACTTTGTACTTTAAATGACACTGCTTAGAAAAATACATAATAAAAAGATTTGCTGATGCTGATCAGCCTGGAAAAGATTACAACACCATACCTAAAGTGTTCTGATCACCACCAGTCAGACAGGTTGGGCACAAATGGAGGACATTCAAGACCATTGTGTCCATGCAGTGGTGAACCAAAAAACAGATCACTCCAAGAGCAAGGTAAGCAATCTGTCCATGACCTTAATCTCAAATTAGACAATAACCCTAAGCACACAAGTCATTTACCACAGAATAGTTAAAGTAGAACATTGTCAACAACATTAAGCAGTAGGTCTGTACTTGATACATATTATGACGTTTTCTGTTGTAGGGCCCTTTGCTCTTTACTCTAAAAATAATGGCAGACACATTCTGAGGTTAATGTTTAACCATAAGCAGGACGCAAGTCTTTAACCTCTAGGGAAAGATCATCCACCCTAACCATAAAGGTCTAGAGAACTCTATGCCTCGCTCTCATACTCACAGTTAACCACTTAAGTCTCACTTAAGTGTGATGGCTACTGGCACGTATCCATTGTGTGTTAGGTCATTGTATATAAATTATACACTAATTAGGTCTCAGTCACTTTATTAGGTTTCTACGCGTAATTATTTTAATCCGCTCCACTAACCATATACACTGCTCACAGTGTTGGGATTTAAAATATCCCCTTATTTTTATGAGCAGTAGTTGCACTTTGTAGTTCTACAATGACACACTGTAGTCCATCTATTCCTGAGGTCCAAACTCTATGCTGCTGCCATGTCTGATCCAGTCATGCCAGTCAGTGTCACTGCGGTCCATCACCCAAAATGGTGTCTGATCTGTGGTGGTTTCATGGGGTCTTCCTGACCGTTAAAGAGCCGAGTAGAAGTAAACAAAGTATGTGGAGAATCAGATGGACTACAGTGTGTAATTGTAGACCCACAAAGTGCATCTATATGGTAAGTGGAACTGATAAAATGGAGCATGAGTGTAGAAAACCTAATAAGATGAGCGTATATTGTACAGTATTGAATTCATGTGCATAAACTCAATCAATAATCAACTTACAGTATACATATCTTTGACATGACCTTTCAATGCCTTGCCGATATCCTTAGCTGATACTCCCTGTGAGCATTCTTCTTCCAGACCCATGGTGTCGTTGAACACGAAAGGAAAGAATGATCCGGCACCATTCTTTATCTTGTACATTTTGTACTGTAAATAGAAGAGATGTGAATTGAGCTTTAACTGTAACTACTAAATATACACTGATCTTTTTTAGGGGATTATTAGGAGATATTCTTCATTTATATACTTCATTTTGAAATATCCCCTAGTTTTTGTGAGCAGTATATATTACAAATTGTGGCACGAAACAGGGGAAGGCTGAGAAAGCTGTCTTGTAATCCAACTACACCACCCGGGGAATTTTATCCGGAGAATTATGCAATGCATATACAATATATATGCAATGAAAATCCAATGGCTCTGTCATAGGAAAATGGAGACCCAGGATCATTTTAAACGGCGCTGGTTCCATAATTTAATTCACATTGATTTAATTAACACAAAGACCACATTCAACACTCCTCAAATCCAACATAATAACCCAAGACTGATGCATAATGGACAAGGAGAAGGCCAACTAACAGTAAGAAGACCCTCATACATAGGTCTATATATACCCGAACGACCAATGGTGAAAACTCCACAAGACGCCCACAGACAGAAAAGACTACCACCAAAGAAAGCCTCATCTACTCATTTGACTCATCTCCTGAGGGAAAAAATGCGAAAGGAGATGAAAAAAAAACACTTAACAAAACCACCATGGGATGGGAAAACTCAGCATTACAAAAATACAATCCGGCTACACAGCTGTATAAGAATATTATGACCACCCCTTGTTATATCAGATTTGTTTACCACATACACACATTGAAATATCCATTGGGGTGATTTTTGTTTTTTGTCAGAGTGCAGCAAAGATAGGCATGCAGTTATGTTGCAGGCAATTATGTTGCAATTATGTTGTAAATGAGTAGAGGTGTGGTCTGATTATGCACTGGGTCTTGCCACAAGGGGGAGCAGAAGTGCTTTCCCTGCTGCTCTATAAAAAGACTCTCTGAGGCTACTTGTGTACATCTTGGTGAGAAATCGTGGATTGCTAGATATGACAGTTTGAGAGGCTGAGTGCTGATAAAGACATAGATTTAAATTTTCTCAGTTTTACTCACACAGTGTGGCTAATATTACACCATATTTTACTCTTCGATAGCCAGGAATCAGGAATTTTCACCTCTAAAGTGAAGCTGTGTCCACCTTGCGAATCCACAGGAGCATTGCAAGTACTGCGGCGTTGGATGGCTGTACTGACTGAGTTGATAAAGCTGGACTTTCCAGCGCCTACTGGTCCGTGCAGCAAAATTCTGAGATGTTGGACCTTAGAACTTGGTTTAAATTCAACTAGGTTCCATAACAAATCTTCATTTTGACTACGAGAAGGGCAAAAGGAAATCATGCTGTTGGTAAATTTCGTGCTTTGTGTAGAATTTCATAATGTATACATCAGCAATCATAAAATGCTTTTTGTACATTTTTGCCAAAAGTAAGTGGGCATCCATTATAATTAATTGTTTCAACAGCTACGCCATCTTTTACCACCATGAAATTTCCATAGACAAGCACTGGTAATAGAATCTAAGCTTGGTGACTGTAAACATGACATTATCTTACACTTTACAGGTATGTCTCTCTTAACATCCATGATGCATTCCGTGAAATTGCACGCAATGCAATTACGCAAATAATAGCCGTCCAAACACTGCATTACTTTCCATCTCAAACATATTTATAAACTGATACTGTCTTTTATGTGACAGCCAAATGTATATATTGTTGAATGCATAATGCGAGCAGGTATTGTCGTCCCCAACCCCCAATGGTATGTCAGCCTTCCATCGCAAATAGAAACGATTTATTAAATACAAACAATCCGTGCGATCCAGCGAAAAAAATTCAGCTGAGAGGTAATCCAGCTCGAACACTAGCCAAACATCGATCAGCATTCAGTCTGCTCATGCTGATGCTGCATATGCTTCAAAACTAGACAGTTGATCATCCAGCTTTTCTGACTGGCCCACCCTCGTCTCCCCACTATCTAAAGCTGTCTTCATTCACCTGCACTCCCGCTTACTTCCCTGGTTTTTTGTTTATATTTTTAGTTCTCTATGATGCATCACTCTCTCTCTCTTTTCCCGTTACTGCACACTTTTTGACCGGCCTGCTAAGCACTTCGACCCAAGTCGCTGGATGAACTCTGGAATCTTGTTCTGTCCGGTCCCCTTTGGACCCATATGCCTGATTATCAACTCACCCATGTACTTGGCCCATGGCTGGTATTACTTCTCTGCTTCTGCTCTGCCCTGAACTCTTCAGTCTGTCCTGTGTGTTGTTAATAAAGTACCTGTGAACAGCCTAGGTGCTCTTGACCTCCTGTTGTTGCTGCTCCTTAAAATCTAAAAACTACATTTATTTTTTTGTTTTTATAGTATATGGCTGCATTCAAACATACAGAAATACTGATCGTCTATATTTAACACTGTTCCATGCACACGTCCTTTTTAAAAGTTGGTAGTATGTTTAAACCTATGCATACCAGAGTAGATTTTAATTTGATGCTGTATAATGTCCGTCTTAATAGACACTGACCAGACCTTACCACAGTCACATAGTGTTTCATTTGAAACAACACTAGAAATTAAAAGACAATATGAAACCATTTAGAACAGTACTGTGTGCAATACAGCATGTAATTAAATTACCATATTAAAAAGAGTGAACAATAACAATGTAAATCAACAGGTGTTGCAAGGGTTCTCTCATACTAGTTTTCTGCCACTTAGATGGGAATTAGATCTATATAGAACATTTATACATTATAAACATTATAATTCTTCAAACCATAGGTGTTAAAGCAAACTGACATTGATCAGATGGATGTTAAATGGCACGCACCTGTAGATAAGTATATATAAACAAAAACAAAGGGTTTTTTTTATTCATACTTACCCCCAGTTCACATTTCTCCAAGGTTGATCAAAAGCTAGAAGGGAAAATGAAAATCTATCAGTTTGTACTGTATGAGAAAATATTCTAATATACCAGTGGTTGATCTCATTCAGGCTGTGCGATTAAGATATTCACTCTCTGAAAAATGTCTTTTGGTTAGTGAAAGGCACTACATAAATTGAGTTGCGCCTTACAGAATCGCTCCAGCTCCTCAGGTGCACGACTAGCTTTAATAATTTCTTTTTCACAGGATTTGATTATGAATGTGATTTATATGTTGAGTAACCGCATATGTGTATTATCTACTACTTTATCAGTATATGAACAGCGTGATTTCTATCAACATTCTTCTTCTTTTCACATTTTAACAGTTTTCCCTGGTCAGAGATACGAGCACTTCATGTCATCGACTTGGAGCATGGGCTGTGGATTACAGGACTTTGCAAGTCTGAATAGGAGTCTCTGTTGCAGCAGCAGTGAAAATCCCCTGACTTCTCTCCCCTCCCTCAGATATAGTCACTCTGGATATGATTGCAGAATATAATAAAGAAACAACAAGGTCTTAAAGATGGAATTTAATTCAATTAAAATATTATTTTCTTATTTAAAAAATGGTATGGGGTTTGTTTGTTTGGCTTCTTTAACATCGCTATCGGCATCAGTGGCCATCTCAGCGACACACAAGGTTATATCCATACTCAAGTTCATCTCAAGACTCTATACATATGTGCATACAAACATATCTTGTATGCACGTCTTTGGACAGTGGGAGGAAACCGAACCACCCGGAATAAACTGACGCAGACACAGGGAGGACATGCAGACTCCACACAGAAAGGACCCAGGCAATTCCACCCTGGGATTGAACCCACGACCATTCTTGCTATGAGGCAGCCATGCTACCCACCGTGCTGCCAATGGTATGGGGAATTTTGTGGTTAAAACTGAACTTATTAAGTGTTAGACAGCAATTTTTATTAAACATAAGTGTTGCTTTCTCCGGACAATACCTGAAAATATTTTTTGGAAAAAAACAAAATAATTTGGAAATTAATTTTGCACTTGTTAATAACGTATTGTTTTAGTGTCTAGGCCTTTTACACTGCATTATACATAATTTATTAAGAATATATCTGGACTGGAAAACATACTTGGTGGTGGCTCTGGAATTGAAGAAGGTCTTGAAGTCGACCACCATAATCCCATGTTGCAGTTTTTCTCCTGTTAGTAGATGCTAAACTCATAAGCTTTTGTTTCTGCCCAGCTGTACCATAAGTGAGAAATGCTGAATAACAAAATGACAAACGAACGAAGTAACATATTTAAGCTATGTTCTTGAAAATCCGACTATCCTACAACAAACTATGAAACTACAAAACGTCTGTACGAGTCATCTTTAACATTTACGTTTATGCCATTTAACGAACTCCCTTGTCCAGCGCGACCTGCTGCAATCTGACAATTCAAGCACTTGGGCAGGTGGGTTAAGCCTCGTTGTTCAGGATAAGCCCTGACCCAGTCATCAGGACATTTGCTGTCTATTAAGAGTTAGCACGCTGACTATGAGAACCGACGGTTTACATACCACCTAATATATGCCAAAGCTTAACAACGTGCTGTTGTAACAAGACAATCCACATTATTGGTCTGTGAATAGCTTTAAAATAAAATTCTGCGCTCTGTGTGTTTGCAGGTGGAATACAACATTTTTATAGTGCCACATAATGTTTTTTCTTACCTTTCCAGTGCAGAAGGAACCTGTATTTTGGACTCTGTACAGCCTTTATTGCTCTCCAGTCTTGGTGACGTATCCACTTGCACTCTTCTGACAATGCTGATTTGTTTTCTTGTCTCTAAACCAATTTTTTTGTTGTTGTTGAACATTAACCAAAGTATACAACCCTATTTGCTTTAAAGCATTTTAGGATATGCATGTTAAGCATCCAAAGGGTCTGAAAGAAAGACCACACCAGGGGCTCTGCCAGAATGTCATCAAATTTGGTTGAAAGAGCATACAATTCCATGAAAACGTCAATATAGCTGTAACTCATACACATATCAACATACATATAGTCACGTATGGCCAATAGTAGGAACAAAAGCTATGCTGTTATTAATTAGTTTAATTGGGCAACACATTACTCAGACTGAAAATGTGACTCATTTTATATAGTAGTGCCATGCAGTGAGAAGTGGCTTATTACATCTTATAACAACACAGTGACTAATTTACCAGCTAATGAAAGGAAATCAGGAAAAAATCTGGTTAAATAAGTTATGCAACTTGCAGCTGGACACGACTGATTCAAACGATTCCGCAACAATTATTGCCCTTTCCCGGGCCCCTGCACCTTGCTTCATCCACAGAGCTGCAGTGTCTTTGCCCCTGGATGCTCAAAAAAAAAACACACACACACAATGTAAGTCCGTGTTCCCATTATTTTGTAGCAGT
>JAYJMA010053290.1:0-10862 GCA_036873895.1 Parotocinclus cabessadecuia | reverse complement strand
ATAAATTAGTATAAAGTGTAAAACTAGTATAAATAGAATGGTTTTGTAAGTTAGAGTACGTCAGAGGTGATGTAATTAGTAATAAGATGCCTCCTTTCTAATTGAATTGTTTAGAAGTTTGCAAGATACAGGCATAAACTTACTTCATCCACAGTCATGTCTGTACCCTGTTTTCACATAGTTATAAGTAAGTGCAACCCCAGGTGGTAAATCAGTTAATCCCTCCACAAATTAGCTGTGTGATTCCAGCCATCCAACCATCCAACCAGTGAGCAACCAGTGAGCAATACTTTCAATACTTAAATCTGCTTTTCTAACTGAGCAAAACAAACTTTATCTGGAGACTAACCTTCATATAACCTATGGGAACCTGAGAAACAGAAATAGAGACAATAGAAAACAACTGTCATGTGAAAAGAATTTGAGAACAAACCTGCCAAGATAATAGAAGGCCACGTTTGTGTCCATGATGTATTCTTCTTTCCTACTACCCTTGAATTTTCTCTTTTTACTTTAACTCTCTCACCTTAGATGCGATCAGCTGACTGGTGACATCCATCTTTGCCCCAGAAGCAGTTAAGCTGGCTACAGTGACCACATGATTGAATATTCTGCTGTAGCTTGTTAGATACAAAATGTTTCAGGGGAATAGGGTACAGCGGAGGATAGATACAATTGCTTGATTGCTGTGTTGTACTGCATATCATCTACTGTTACTCCAAGTTAGCATATTTATCATCTACAGTTTAAAGGAAGGGGAACAGTGGCATAGTATTTAGCACTGACAGCACACAGCTTCAGAGTCCCAGGTTGGAACCCTGACCTGTCTACAGTCTGTGTCTGCGCTGGTTTTCTCTAATTGCTCCCACATTTCAAGGACATGCATTTGGTCACCTGGCATCTGTGAACATGCAATGTGAGGGAATGAGCGCGTGTATATGTGCCATGGGATGCACCTTGTGCTGCCATGTAGCCTCTCCCAAGACGCTGAACTAAAATAAGCAAGTATGGAAGGGGAATGAGTGAGTGAAATAATATTTATATATGCATACACCCATATACATGCAGCAAATAGAACCACAGACTTGTGGCACATGCACCTATAAGCTTGCAGTGTGTACATCATAGACTCGTGGTCCATACACAGATAGACTTGTGGTACATCTAGTGCCCTTAGAGACTCGCAGTGCATACATCAATATACTTTTGGTCCATACATATTTAGATTAGACTCATTAAATACTAGACTTGTGGTCCATACTGCTATAGATTTGTGGTTTGTATACCTACAGACTTGATGTACATACATTTATAGATTTGTGGTTCAAACTGCTATTGACTTGTGATCCATACACCCATAGAACTTTGGTCCATACACCTATAGGATTTGACTCACTAAAGACTAGATTAGTGGTCCATAAAGCTATAGAATCTATAGATGCTATACTTCTATAGATTCTCTATAGATCTATATGGCTGTAGGGAGATCATGAGACTTCAGCATACACAGTGCATGTTTTGGGGTCTCCATATAGATTGAATAATCAATAGGTATTACAATAGGTATGGGTGTGTTTTGGTTTCCCAGATCACATCAGTAGACCTAGGGAATACAGTCCGTCAGCCACACCAAAATTAAACATTTTGATTCATGGAATAGATAGGATTTTAATTCTCAGTATGATTTAAATGTGATGTTTCTAAATGATATCAAATAGAAATGATAATTTAGTATAATGCGTATCTGAAGTATATAGTGCATGTCTGAAAATGTACAAGAGTGATAATGAGTCTGAAGGATTTCAATTGTTTTGTAGTGCAAACTTAGTCACAGATGGAGGCTATAACAGCGTGATGTGTGTCTGTAAGCCGTGTGCAGTGGTGTGAGAAAATGTTCTAAAGTAGCAACATTAAACCATGAGTTTCTACGGGAGATGGATTCTAGACAAATCCGAGTTAAAAGGATGTTTGTTGGGTCCCAATACCACCAGCTGGGATGCATTCAACTGACAATCTCCCATAGATAGAAGAGACACATAAGCCCCCTCCAATCCCCCTGCTTCCAATCTCAGTTCATCTCTCCAGCTTGTATATGTGATAATAAGTTAGATAGGTAGGTGATGCCAATGGATCAGGTTGCATCAGGAAATGGGATTGCCTTCAAAAATAGGAAAGTCAATCCCACAGGAATATCATTTTTTTCTCCAAAACATGCACACTGGTGTAGGTCCAGGGCCAAGACACTGAACTGGCTACACTGCATGGATTTATTCTTTTAGTGAAAATAGCTGAGTATCAACCCTGCTGACATTTCTGGAAAAAATATTGAGAATGGAGGCACACTTATGAAGTTGGGTAGGTCTCAATGTCGAATTTATGCTAGCATTAAAACTGTCATGTAGCAGTTATCACATCACCAACAAAGTCAAAGCCAAAGTCAGATTTAGTTCGCACTGTCTCAAAGTAGCTTTACAATTTTCTATTATCTAGGCCCAAAACCCAAACCAAAACCGTGCCACCCTGGGATTGTACCCAGGACCTTTTTGTTGTGAGGCAACGGTGCTACCCACCGATCCCCTGTGTTGCCCATTATAGTATTATAGCATTAAATACTATAATAAATAATACAATGTTCACAAAAATGTATATTTCAATTCATATTTCAAAATCAAATATCCCCTATTTTTTGTAAGCAGTATATATGACATAGTAGTGAACACATGCATGTATGTGGTGGTATACATGACGAGCCAATCAGTAAATCCACTGAGCCACTGTTTTACACTGGCATAACTGAATCGCTGAAAGTAGGCAGTTTGAAAAAAAAAAAAAAAAACAGGAACTCTGTAGTTTTTCCTTTAAAGTAATGGCTGTGATGGGCCAGCGCCATGTCCAGGGGTGGTTCCCAACTTGTGCCTGTTTGGAAAGATCTAAAACTATACTAAATAAATTAGGTCTTTCTACCACTACCATATTTTGAAAAGCAGAAAAACTTAACATCATTCTCAAACAACCCTATTATAGTTTGTTTTGTGCTTCAATGACTTATATCATCTAAAATCCAGGGCAAATTATTCAAATTTGTCATCCAAGAGGCATTAAACCATTTTAAATGCTTTCAGAAACACAAGAACTCACACTGACTGAGGCCATTTTTTGTGTGAGAGCAGCTAATAACATCTTCAAATTCACTATGGCTTCGAGAGAAATGTAGTCTTGTTTGGACTGCTTACTTGCACTCTAAAGGAGTAAGTTTCTCTTCTCACATCCTGCTTAAATCTTATCTGACTTTATCTGATCTTTCTGTTTAAAATAATACAGTTGTTCTCAAGCATTTTCTGCCCCCCTCCTTCGTAGTGTCTAATTCCACTGCGTACCTACGTATTGCTGCTGATCATGCCAATCCCTTTATTAAGGTAGTGCACCCATCGTCCGATGGCTACTTCCAGCAGGGTAACACACCAGAACACAAAACTCAAATAAGGTAAAAAAAAATGTTCTCAATCCATATCTCAGTCCAACAGATCTATCTTTGGCGTGTGGTGTAACATAATGGATGCACAGCTAAAAAATCTGTAGCATCTGAGCGGTGCTATCATGTCAGTATGGAGGAATGTTTCCAGCACCTTGTTGAATCAATTTCACAAAGATTTAAACCAGTTCCTAGTAACCAAATGCATAAAGTCAGGCTCTTATTACAAGAAATACCAGTGTCATCCAATCCAGCCAATTAATTCTGAACATCACTGTCAAGCCATCATGTGTTTTTCACGATTTACAAACATTCCAGCAGGGGGCAACATTTTCTAATTTTTCCATTTTTTAACGGCTTGTTTACTTATCAACAAATGAATAGTTATCAGCTTCTGCCTTTTTCTGTCAGCCAGGCACATTCATACCAGCCAGTGCTGACATCAAATCACACTTTATTAGTGAAACGTCTGCATCGTGAGCCAGGAATGTAATATATTCTGCAGGTTCCAATCTGATCTTTCAAAAGCACTGAAATATCATAAGACTGATTTTCCCTCTAAACTTAATAGAGAGAGGAATGTCCCTGTCCAACCCAAAGAGCAGGTCAGATTTGTTCTCTTGGACCTCTGGTTGTTTATCGCCATGAAGAGGTGTGAGACTGCTGAATCCTCTCTTGCCAATTCATACATTAATTATACTGGATTCTCCGTAAATACAGTGTGACGTTTTGATATACTCCAAAGTGATATAATGAAATCATTGAGGAATCCATTTATTGAAGAACAGTGTATCCCATGTGTTTGGAACAGACAGGAAAGACATACACAACTGCGAATTGCAATTTCTATGACCATCTGTGCATCAAGATGCTTCAGTTACTGCTGACACACTGACATTGAATGAGAGTAAGAATTATTACTCGCATTAGTGCCTGATCCAATCAATCCTGTCCTATTTACCGTAATCAGTACTGTCATCCGTATAGCGGGTGATCAGTCATGTAAGAATTTGAAATGTAGATTTTATTGATTCTATCAATTAACAGCAATATGAAAATGAGTGGAATGTGAACACACTGAGGGATAAAACGAACCAGGTTACTCAGTGTTAGGACTTCTAATCCTGTACATTACTGGTGCTTTTTAGTCAAGTCAGACATCATATACAGGCCCGATTGGCTGTGCCTAAGGGAGGAGAGGCCAATCAGGAGATCAACTGCCCTACTGACCCAAGACGACCCTTCAGTGGAGTGACAGGGCAGGGCACACTTGCAGGGCTGTGCAGGACTCTTAGGTCACCATTAGATTTGTTGTTTTAGCAATTGTATAATGATAATTCACTATATCCCATACAGTCCAGTTCAGTTCTTATAACGGGACTAAAAAATGATTACATAACAGTCATTATACCATTATGAAAAAATGGTATATCTAATCTTACGCTTGAGATTTTTGCACAGAACCATGTGTTCTCTAGGATAAGTGCTGGATCTTTGCAAAACTGGCCGGTATACATAACATGGAAAAAGCAAAGAAACAAATGAATTAACCTAATTTTTACAGTGATAAAATATGCTGTTAACTTATTTAAATTCAGGTCTTAATGCACAGATGGAAATTTTATGCTAAATTGTTCTTTCATCAGTGTATATGAGCCTAATTTACCAACCACAACAAAGAATGAGATTATCAAAGCTGCTTAATATACATTTTCTGTAGAGCTGAGCTTTAATCTTTCTTTTTTTCCTTGGTAATGTTCATTAACAGTAATTAAATATGACTTAGCAAGAGACATGCTTCAGCTTCATTTCAGTGTAGCTAAAGGTAAGGTTACATTTTATCATAATGTGCTTTTTTTGTTTTGTGAAATTACCTCTTTTTACAGTGCAGGGAACAGACGTGAACATCGCAAATCTTACTGCAACTAAATAGAGATGTAATTCAAAAATACCCCCACTACCACCTGCTGCTGCAACAGCCTTCACTCTTTAGGCCTTCCACTAGATTTTGACCGCTAGGACTGTGGTAGCCGTCTGCCAAATGCTAGAAATGTAATGTAATGTAGATTTTGGAACATGACTGAGAATTTAGGTCCCAGTTAGAATAAACCAGGGCTCACTGTTGGCATTTCATTCTGAAAGGTTTCTGATGAATTACGGTTCCATCAACATCGACACACCATTCTGTATCGATATGATCTCACAATGTCCAGTCTAAGCAATTAATAAATAAAACACCCTTCAGCAGTGGCAGTTTGATAGTGCTGGATCTTGAGCCCTGGATCTTCTGGTTCATAATACAGTTGCTTAACCACTGCACTAACTCAGTGATTGGTTATATAAATTCAATGCCTGTGTGCATCATGTGAATCAGTTAGCACAGTGTATGAAGTAACTGATATGACTGTATATAACAGACTTTTTATGGCGTAGAATTTAAAAAAGGTGCCAAAACAGAAGACTAAACACGTTTCATCATCTTTGGATGACAGCAACTCTAAGCTGTCAGTGCCACACTACGCTGAGATGTGGTACCAGCTAATGGGTAAGATTCAGGACATAAGCGGGACTGGCTGGTGTACTGTGAACCGTGTCCAGAATGTGAGCTAGAGCTGCGGTTGGATGCGCGTGAAGCTCGTTGACGAAGGTTCCTCGATATTGGACGGTGGAGGTTCTTGTTGGACGAGCAGGCAGCCTTGCTGAGTAACCAGGGATGCTTGAGAGCTTGCTCTGCAGTCATACGCTTCTCTGGGTTCACACATAATAGATGCTCTATGAAGTCTTTGGCCAAGTTTGAGATGGAGCGCCAAGGCTGGATAGTACAGAGAGAGAGAGAGTTAAAAAGGTGTTAAACCAAGGTTTGTGCCCCTCGCGCTTTTTGCATTACTTCTTTCCTGACTCTGCTGATGGAGTGCTTAATAATTAACTTAATTGGCTAATTAATTTGACTGGGTGTATTAAAGTGGGGGAAATAAAAAGGTGTGTCGTATTTATATGTATGCTTTTTAATTAACGGGCAGCAGTTAATTTTGTCGGGCAATGAAGTGCTTTAAACAAGGATTGAATGGTACACATCATTTGGCAGCAATAGCCTACCTCAGTTTAAAGCCTTCTGGCAAGTGTAGCCCTGCTGTAATTTAGATCTGTTTACAATTCCACTTCAGCCCTGTTTAAACCTGCCTTATGTATGTGCTAAAGTAAACCTTAAAACAAATTACAATAGATCTTATTTTAGTACATGTAACTTATTAAACGTACTTACATTTCCTGCAACAGCAGCAGTTAATTTGTCAGCATCCAATTGTTTGCTTGTGCTAACTCCCCAAGGTCACATCTTCAATATATATATGTACAACACCTCATTGTTGCATCCGCTTGGAAATGCACCTTTAAATGTCACCGAATATAAACAGTGTTTCAACGTAAATGAAGCAGAAAAGATAAGACCAGAGAGCCACCGCAGCCCTGTATGAATACACAGCATGGAATTTTTGCCTTGCTGCCATCTAAATTTTGTGACATCAGTCAATAAATGTCAGTCTGTCTGATAATGTTTGATTTACCAAACATCCTGTATTTCTGTCCATGTAGTAATTACAGAGGTAATGTTAAAAGATATAATGAGTAATTAGAGATCTATACTGAACTCCTAAAAATCACAGTAAATAAGGCTGTAACAATCAGAATGTATTCTGTATTCCTTCTAAGAAGAACAACTGTCCCCAGCTCCTGCAGTGTGAACACATCTTTCAGGCACCACCACCATTAGTCTGTCCTTTGCCACCCCTTGTGTCTTTCCTGTGCAAGACTTTGCTGGTCTATTGTGCACTAGGCCCTTTCTTCCCAACCCCTATTCTGCAAAAGATGCTTTTTGTCTCACCAACATTGTCCCTGGAAATGGGGGGACCATTCGTTCAGCAACAGAAATCTCAAATAATTATACCATACTGATTTGTTTGCCGCCTCTGTTGAGGTGTGGCTTGAGTTGAATGGCAGCGCAAGAGGCACTAAGGCAAAATGTCAGTAACCAGGTCAAGCCGTGCCAGTTTCCATGCACTGTACCTGTTCTGTACTAACCGATATTTCTCTAAAGGAAATCAATCTACGTAAGCTTTTCAGCTCTGCAAATGTACTTATTTTTAATTAATACTGAGATATTAGAAAAGCTAGATATTACAGAGGTTCTGTATAATTTTTATGGTCAAATTTCAGACTAAATACTAAATTTGGATCAAAACTAAACACACTACCAATCTTTTATTTGTTTGTTTGCTTACTTTTATGATTTAACCACACTTTTCCCAGTCAGCATCATGGACGGCTCTGGCTGCTAGGGCTGGAGAACACTACAGGTAGGTGTGTCCAACCTTACCAACCTCCTTTGCTTTAGAGACTATTGTTTCTGCATATAATGTCCATCCCACTGGCATGAAATCTCGAATCTAGAGCACTGTGCCAGCCAAATACAAGAGCCTGAAATCTGGAATGAATGTAGTTCTCAAGGGATTTGGAAGGGGGTTGGTGTCCCTAATTAGTACCTGTAAATTTTTTTACTTCACCAGAGGTTCTCGATTTACAATCCATCACAATCACAATTACCAAACTACACTATACAATTTATAAGACAAAAAGTAATGCCTTTGGTTGTAGATAAATTAGGCATGAAGGAAAATTTACAGCTAAAACATATACAAACAATTAAGCATTTCTTATTCCCATCACATACTTTCAATAGTTGCAGCAATCAGTTGGTCTAGTTCCCAATCGTAATGCACCACTTTCTTCCTCACCCCACAATCACTCTAACCAATCCCATCAGGCGTTCTTGCTTGCATAGTAATGGCAATTAATCAGCCATGAAATTGACAATTGCAAGTCTGTTTGCTGATGAATGGAATTCAAAGAGCAGGATTCGCTACGAGTCACAAACACACTGCACAATTTTAGAACGAAGCATACAAAAACCATAAGTCATTCTATGTCATTTTTCATGCAAAGGAAACCACCATTAATACTTTTGTTCAGGAAGACTTCCATCAATAAAACATGGAGGCACCTGGATGAAAACTGTGGGCTGCTCTTCCATCATCTATTATTCTCTGCCTTATGGGTGAGAAACCTATTTATCAGTTTAAACATATATCCAATGTAAAGGTCATTGCTGAGTGTGTCTTTAACAGTATATAATTACCATATAGATTAAGTAAACTACACTGTGAAGTTTCCAATATTGGTTAAAGATTAAGAAGCCTTGTCAGGGTGGATATTAAGGAAACCTGTCCTGTGAGATGGCATTAACCACTTTTGTTAAATGACTTCTACATCCAGAGTCCAGCGGTATTGTGATTTATACCACTTTATACTTCAGCCACTCGCACTGCCCATTGCAATTTTATTCTTGCATGTGGCTGCTGGGTCATGGAAGCCCAGATAAAAAAACAACAAATCTAATCTTCCTTTCAGAAGCAGTTTAGAACTCAGTAGAGAGGGTTTCAGCCGAGGACATATAATCTCTATGTGTAATTTGATTCACTGCTATGAGGCTGAGCTGTTGATGCTCCTAGACATGCCTACTTCACTATAGCAACACATCTGTGTTTAGGTAGCAGTTTAACACAAAAGCCCACCTATGCAGTGACCCAGGTTTAAGTCCCCCAGGTTCAAGTGCTTGTCTCTGTAGAGATTACTACATCATGCTAGCATCAATAGCCTAGGAGTTGCTACAGGAAAAATAACAGACATGGTAATAAAGGAAAGGAACTGCAATGTCTGTCAGACTACCCACCCCACTCCACTCCCTATTGTTGTGCCCTTTTCAAATGCAACAGGATGAGCGACAAGAGCCTTTGTTACCACTGAAACTCAATCAGGGTTATTGGAAGGAATTCAGAGCCAATCACATTTCAGCTTGCTTCCTACATGACTACACAGTCTTCTTTAAATATCACATGCTAGTGATCCTGGGGGAAGAACCTGAAAAATATGGAATCTCACTTGAAACAACAGCATGGTTAGTTAACCATCTAAATAAGTTAGATCAGTTCCAATTGTGTGACGTATAAATATGGCAAGCTGATTGGGGCAATTGTAGCAAGGAAGACATTTGATGAACTGTGTTGTCTGAAAGGTGGCATTTTATAAATGCTAAAAATCCCTGACAGTTTCTATACAACTCACTGTACTGACTGATGTTTGTCTATGGAGATTGCTTTGCTTTAAGCTTGATTTTATGCAACTAAAACCACTTTCCTCTGCAGAGGGAAAATCAGACTGATTTTCCAGACTGCACCAAGTGTCTAGTTTGAAAATCCGATTTACCTGTTCAGTTAAATTTGCTGGTGTATTCAAACTGTTTGTTAGAAGTTGTGAATTATTTCCATCTTTATTTTCTTCACACATCTTTTTACTATTTTGCTTTGCATTGGCACCGAAGCTCAGACCCCTCAATCTCACATTTGAGCATAGATTATTTCTTCACATTGGTTTTCGTTTTGATTGAACAGGTGCATCTCCCACAAAGGCACAAGATATGGCAGATATTCAGACTGAGGTGTTAAATCACACTGGAGTTCATTCATGCTGTTGTTGTCATTGCAAATCTCTGACGTCAATAAATGTCAAGCACAGAATGATATAAAAGCCACATCAGATCATATCTGGCCGATCAGATTTGAAACCACATACAAATGTGGCTTGAATCCAAAAAGGGGAAAAGCCAGATTCCATGTGAAGTATAGAAATTAGGCTACAAAATAAATGTCCAAAATGTCCAGCTTTCAGCTGAACATAGCCTAAATTACTGAAATGGCCAAATCCAATAGTTTCTAGTGGTTGCATGTAGTTTACCTTTAACATACGCACCATTACTGAGCATTGAAATTCAGCCGATATCCAGCATACTTGTGTCTAATGCTACTTGTGTGTATAAACAACATTCTGTTTGTATGATATCAAATGACAGTGATAGATTAGAATGCCACTGGAAGGCAGAAATATGAGTGTTTTGAGAGTGTATTTAATATTATTTTCTGTAAGAGAAAAGCAATTCATCATAGGTTGTTGACTGTAATTTCATAACTCTTAGGGTGGAATGTGTGTGAGAGGAACAATTGTATGAAAGGTGATGAAAACCTTGTAGTAATTCACTATGTGCCACCTTCTCCTCCGTCTTCTACTCTAACTACTTCCTATGCTCTTGTATCTCCACCTCCTTCACCCAACATGATCAAATGGCAGAAGGTTCACATGTAAGGTACAAGGTACTGGATAGCCTTCAGAGGGAGTTTGTCAGGGGCATCAAGGGTGTTTACACAGCTGAACACACACACACACACACACACACACACACACACACACACACACACACACACACACACACACACACACACAC
>JAYJMA010053279.1:0-10862 GCA_036873895.1 Parotocinclus cabessadecuia | reverse complement strand
ATAACGATCCTTGATCCTGTATTGTGGAGACAAAGCTGTAGATGGCAGCACAAGCCTTAAATTTCATTAGATGGCCTAGTTATTGGTAAAATGCTGAGGGTGGGATTAAAACGGCATACCCTACGCCACATTCTAACGAGAATTAATTAAATTAATTAGAACGATTAATCTATAGCGTATACGTTGAATTCCTTTGACTGTATTAGTATTTTTTCTCTCCCATTTTGCTATAATGACACTAAAGTTGGCATGGAAGTTTGGGTAAAATCTGATGATTTATAATCATTACTAATCACTAACAATTTACAATATTACAATAAAATGCATTTTGTGATGTTACTGATGTTCTTACCTTTCTCAGTTTGCAAGTGCCCCCAATTATGCTTAATGCAATTTAGGTCAGGTGACACATAGAAGTCAACTATGAAGAGATTCACCAAATAGGTACATTTACTGTGATCCCTGTTCCACACACGGTTCTGAATCACGATAAGATGCTTATAACATCCCTTTTATCCTTTAATAAACCTATTGTCTCTTCACCACTCATATGCTATAACATTATACACACAGGGGCATAAAAACAAATCTATGTTCATTTACATTCACCTAAATTACTACATAAAAGTGCAAAACAAGCTGAAATGTAAAAAGAAGATACAGTCACTTCAAATGACAGATGTCAACAAATATCCTCCTTATAGCCCCAAGTCCGAAAAGGTTGGGAAGGTAAAAGTGTGTTCCTTACATTTACTTAAAAACACTTTATAAAATTTCCTCAGTGAATGATTGTACGGGATATACATATTGCAGTCCGTACCTTTTGTGATTTGGCTTATTTTGCTTATTCTTGTTGATAAATGCATGGATGTTCCTTGCAAAGATCTCATCTTCAAGCTTGCTAAAATCTCACTGTACGTTTCTACATTAATGCTCCCATCACAGAAGTGTAAATGACGTTTGCCAAGGGCACTGACACAGCCCCATATCGTGACAGACCCTGGATTTTGGACTTGTTGCTTTTGGACAGGTTTCTATGGGCCTTTTTGTCCCTGTTCCGAAAGTCCAATTTTTCCTAAAATATCTTTAATACTGGCCATGTTTCGTCTGTGTTATGCCGCATTCTACATCCTTATGAGACCAGAGAAGTCAAGGCTGTTTTTGCCCATGGTTAACACGAGGAATTCTCTAGCTTTTGAATACCTGGCAATGCTATTTAAGAAGAGCAGAGTGGTTAGACAACACAGCACAGCCACATTACCAGCCCTAATAATGTATTTTTACCTGCCAATACTTGGTTATTTTATGGTTAGACAGCAACCTGTGAATTAATTGGTGTGTTCATTTTGAATAAATATAATAATAAGTGTTTTGAACGAGGATTTTCTGTTAATGTCCATTACAGTATAATTTTGGAATTTTCATTGATACATGGGTCAAAGTACATCTTTTAAAAATAAGAATTAATGTACAAACCATTTACTAGGTTTGTTTGACTGACAATGTCTTCTGTCTTATACAGCATGTGTCAGGTCCCACTCTTAATGTCATAGACTTCAATTTCGGATGGGAGAGTCTTTTTTAGGATATCATCTACAAGAGTGCTAAGAGAACTATGACCAAGTGCTCTCTCATTGCAAATACTGCTGTGGTGTTCATGAATCTAATGTGTTCTATGCCCCCATTATGTCCTCGCAGTTGATCGTGATAGTGGAGCTTTAGTGGAGATGTTTAACTCCAGGCTCATCAAATGCATTGATTTTGTTGCCCCATAAAAAATATCCAAGGTCATTTCTGGTAAAACAAAAGCCCCCCGGAGAAATGTGCCCTCCATCTTAAAATGAACTGCAGAAAAGCTGAGAGGAAGAGGACAAACACAAAACTGGTGCTTGACGTTGCTTTGTATAAAGTACAAATATACAAAAAAATATCTATTAAATGCAGAGATAAGTCCAAGTACTTTGTTATTGTAAAGTATTCTAAAGTTTATTAGGTTTATTAGGTATCTATGTTTATTAGGTACATTCCTCGATTATTTCTGCCACTTAATACTTTACGTTTTCAAAATGGGCTCATTATTTTATAGCTTTATTAATCTATTTCTCTTTTATCTTTTTATTTATTTTTGTATGTAGGAAGCTCTTATCAGGAAACTAATGAAGCACCAATTGGAATCCTATGTGTACAAGTTTCACATTGCAACTGCTGCGGGGGTTTCGTCCATCCAGAAGCTTGGTCATACACCTCTCAATTTTTCCGAGCTTTTGTAGAGCAGGTACTGTACAGGTGTTCATATAATACATCTGAGAGATCACAGAGATAATGAGATGTGTGTAGTATGCCCAAGCATTCACGTAGGTTGCCACCCCGCATTTGGTGGTTCCCATCACTATAAATCTTATAAAAAGACTGATTTGACTGAAAAGTCTTAAGACTTTTTGACTTTTAATGTCCATAGTCCATAGTCCCTGTGCCAATTAATAATATTTCTCTGATGAATATGGCATGTTATGAATGAGGCACGTTAAAATGGCTATAATATTTTTTTGCATAAGCATTTTTAAAATGAATTTGTGTAGTTAAGGAAATTGATCAAGCTGCCGTTTGTACAGCTAAAACGTTCAAAGAATGAGTGATGCCTATTGTTTGGGATAACGATCATGATTTACTGCATTATGGAATATTAATATGTCTAGTTATGAGTGAGTTCCTTATGTCTGTGGTTAGCCAAGATGATAATATTTGTTGGATTTTTACAGATGATTCATGTGTGATGGATGTGAATTTCTGACTCTCATTAAAAGACACCCTCTTTTCAACAATGTAGTAGCACGTACTTTTATTTGAGTAATATATAAGCCGTACGTTAAAAAAATGAGATTAGTAATATTTTTATTTACCTAAAGGACTTATGTATTCCTGCTACTTTTGATTAAACGGAGTAAACTAAGAAACTTATTTCTCAAAGTTAAATGTTACTCAGAAAAGGAATACAAAACTTCACCTCCACCATAAGCCCGCAGGTAAAACCTTGCTTAAACTGTCTCACCTAAAGTTCTGTCATCAATTTTAATCAATTTTCAGCGTTTTTTTGTGGCAAGATCGCTGATAAAAAAAAAAAAAAAAAAAAAAAAAAAAAAAGAGGACAGTTAGGGTTAACACCGTTGTACTGATCACAATGACAATAATTGCTATACTGATACATCCTTCTTTGACCCGATCGGCCTGGAACGAATATTAGATGTAGTTTTGACACACACTTTTCAGTCTTTGCTCTTGATCCCCTGCACAGGTCTTAAGCTCACTATGTGCAGTGAGACATATTATCTATCAGTCACATCAGCGGTGCTTCACAAATCTGTAAGATAGAAGTTGTCAGGCCATTGTGGGAGAAAAGGGACTCCTCTGTGCTTAATAATTACAGGCCAAACTCTAGTCTTTCATTTCTTGACAAAATTATTACGAACGCAGTGTCAGTCCTGCTAAGTGATTCTCCCAGTGCTAACCAGCCTAATGAAAATGCCTTTCAAAGCACTGAAACAGCACTTCTCTCTGTCTTAAATGATTTAAGAAATAACTAAGATACGGTACTATCTTTCTTTTGATCCTTTCAGCCTACAGCCCCCAACCAGAAATCGTTAGGACAGTATTTTTCATCATTACTAGCCCTAAATTTGTCCCCTCTCAACATTTTTGGTATGTGTTGCAGGTATAGGAGGGATGTTTATTAATAATTGAAGTGAGGTTGACCAGAAGAACTAATGAAATATCTTGAAATCATACTGCAATTAAATACAAGTCCATGTAAATGAAAGACACTACATTTGTTATTATTATTTGCATTTTCCATACTCTCCAGGCTTTTTTTTTCTGATATGGGGTTGTAAGTGCTGCTCCTGATACGGTTGATCATCAAATTCTACTTCTACAGTATGGTGGACCCCAATGGCCCCATTTCTGTATATTTAAGCAGTCGTTACTATTAGGTTACCAGTTAGTAACCCTCAGAGTGCTTTAAGGATCACTTTTGGGGCCTTTGCTCATTTTAGCCTGTAAATGCTTTCATTTTCTGTTGTAATTATGGCTTCAGTCACTCTAGTACCAAATTCTTGCAGTGTATTTTGCATAGATCCTGATAATATGTAGATGTCTAACCATTGTCTGCAATTTAAAAAAATAAAATACAACAACAAAATAGAGAGCTTCTTGATAATGGAAGTGTGGCACAAACCAAGAACATTTAGGGACGACTTAGGGGTTAGAGACTTATTTGGTTCCCATGAATTTGGAGCCTGATCAGTGTATTGTGAATCTACCATGCCTTCTGAATTCTGAATGATGCTGCAAGTTTTCCGAACCATGTGAGATCAGCTAATCAATTTACAAACGCACTAAACTGGCTATGTGTATCGTTTAGAATGGATTGTAAGCTGTAATATTTGTGAAATTATTGTTAGATACATAGTAATCAAACCTCTTCGTATCATCTTATAGCAGTAAGTGTGGACTGTGGTAGCTTAGTGGGTAAAGACCTGACCCATCTCTGCCAAGTGGCCACAGTTGGGTCCTTAAGCAAGGCCCTTAACCCACGATTGCTTGAACTGAAAGACCGTATGAGTTATAAGTCGCTCTGGATAAAGGGCGTCTACTTATTGGCGGAAATGTAAATGTAAGTATAGTGTAGTCCCCAAAACATGACTGAGGAGTGTGGAAAGCTCTGAAATGCTCTCTCAGAAGAGATGAGAGCCAATCACTCGCAAGGAACATTTAAAAAGAAGCTTAAAATGAATATTTTTAAATCAGTATTTTTCATGAATCAAGCCTACAGGTCATCTTTCTCTTAAAACTGCTTTGTGTTTTTCCTTTACAAATTCCATCTTCATTTTAATTTCTCTCTTTTAATTCTTATTTGAAATGTATTATTTGATAATGTATTTTTTTTTTGTTTTACTGTACTTTGTTTGCAGTGCTTTACCTAGCGTGTTAATTCACTTTGTGCAATGACTATTGATCTCTTTGTTCTGTTTGTATTACTTCTAAAAGGCCTGGGGTTTGTTCATATGATCATGACGTGCTGGTGCAGGTAGATAAAATTGGTGGTAGTACTGTGGACTAAAATGATTAGAATTCCTGACGCCATTGAACCCATGGGCACTTCAGTAGTTTTTATTCCAGCAAAGACTTTATTCTGTTTTTTTTTTTCTCAGTGGGCAGAATTCATATTGTCTGTGTTTTTTGTGAGCAAAAAAGCACTAGCACAGTTGGCTAAAATTCCTGATGTACAATTCATATTGTGTGTGCGAAATTTCTTCTGTCGAATTGTTAATGTGGTTGTTTTGTTATTATTTGATAACCTGTGTGCAGCTTAATAGATTTTATTGCAGTAAAGGCTTTATTCGGGTAAGCTCAGTAGGAAGAATGTTCGTTATTATGGTGCGCGTGTGTGTTTCCGCTCTACTTTTATTCTGTTTTATTTGAAAGCTTAAACAAACATAATCCTTTAAATTAACAGTACTGTAATTGTTGTGGGCAGCTCAGTGGCTTGGTGGGTAACACAGCTGCCTCACAGCAAGGAGGTCTCAGGTTCAGTCCCAGGGTGGAGCAACCTGGAACTTATCTGTGTACTCCGGTTTCCTCCCACAGTTCAAAGACATGCGTTTTAGAGAAATTGGTGTCTCTCAAGTGGCATTTAGTTTGTGGCTGTGGGTGTGTGTGTGCCCTACGATGAATTGGTTCCATTCATTTTCGTATAAAGCACTATGAATAACTTCTTATATGAAAGATGCTAAATAAAGACGATGATGATGATTATTAATATTATTAATAAATAAAACACTAACTACTGGACTAACTTGCATTTTCTTGGGTGTTAACTAAAATTAACTAATACATTAAACAACTAACAATTTTTAACACATTCTTGATGGAAAATTTAATTCAGAGCCTTAGGACAAAAAAGCGCAATCATAGTCATTCCAGTGTTAATGTCGGTTATTTTAAAAGTTCTCAAGAATTCACAATTAAATCTTAATTAGGTGTAGCCAGTTTGTACTGGTGGCTGCTGAGCAATGTGGTGCCAACAGCTGGTACAGTGTGTACAGTGTGTACAGCTTGAATAAAATGTTTCTACATCTTTTTTTGTTGTTGCCGTAAAAGATTGTTGTTAGGTTTTACAAGTAACTGAATTCAGACTCCTTATTTGAGCATGAGCGTGGGCAGGAAATCGTGTATTAGGAAACAGTTCCAATTGTGTATTGGAAATGCACAAATCATTTTATTCAGTCGATATAAAAAAGTGTAACTGGTTAATGTGTAAACTGGCTTTGCTTTGGCTTAGAAATCTTATTGGCTGTGAGGACAGGACATTTATCATCATTATTAACCAAAAATTACAGCATTGCATCATTGTAATTCAGTTAGCTCCTGTGTGACTTGCTAAAATTAATTGTGAAGAAGATCTGAGACTAAGGGAGCTTCTCTGCGTGCGTGTACGCTTGGTGGACGCACACTCATAAGCAGAGTGGCGAAAAAGTAGTGTACATATGGTCTACATGGCACGGAATGAGGACTTGAAGAAAATTCTGTTCAATAAGCATGTCTTTATAGTAAAGAAGTAATAAAGAAGCTGACTTAATGGACAAAGGCACATAGGTAGATTGTGAACGAACAATCAATATGGAAACAATATGGAAAGAGATTGAAAAGAAAAGAAAGAACGTTTGTTTCATTTATATGTTAAGCTTTTAGCAATACGCATTGCCCCTAAGCAGCTTTTCTTACCCCAACTGAGCAGAGTCTATGGCCCAATTGAGCAAGCTGACAGTGGCAATTAAAATATCCTTGAGATCCATTAAGAAGAAACTTTTAAGAGAAGTCAGGCTAAATTGAGAAAACTATTTATCTTCTAGTTAGACCAGACAACTTCATTAAGTTAAGAGTCCTTGTCTACCTGCATATACCCATCAGTAGTGAGGTCAAGGGCAGGTAATACTTAAATTTAATTATTGAGAAATAATACTGGATTTCAGTGTGTTTTCATGTGTTCTGGTATAGTTTGTAAGCCCAATGTTCATTATTACTTGTTGGGATGAACCAATCACCAAAGATGTGGAATGAATCAATGAAGAACTGGATCAATACTTCGGTTCTGCATTCAGTTTTGGGAAAGTCACGTTTGCTTCTTGTGGTATTGTTTTATTGCGTTTTTCTGTAACACAAAGCCTAAATCATGTACACGTGTACAAACAGCATATTGGTGATCATCACTTAAATAGTCACATGCTTATTTCTGAGAGGCAGACCTCTCAGCTTCTACATTTCACTGTCACGCCCAGGAATTACATCTCAGCTTTCTATGATTCTGATTTTAACAATAATTAGTTTTAAAAGATGCTTTCACGTCTCCGATGCAAAAATGTTACAAGTAATTGTATACAAGAGAGAAAATCCATCCATCCTTCCATTATCCCCCGCGCACAGTGTCACACACTAAGGCTCACTTTTTAGAGATACCAATTAACCTAACACACATGTCTTTGTACTGTGTGAGAAAACCGGAGTACATGGAGTAATCCCATGCAGACACAGAGAGGACATGCAGACTTTACAAAGAAAGGACCCAGGCCGCTCCACCCTGGGCTTGAAGCCAGGACCTTCTTGCTGTGAGGCATCGCTGCTACCCACCGAACCACCGTGCTGAAAGAAAATGTTATTTGAATTTGTAACAGTGATACGAGATTGAGGGAGTTGCTGGGAGTGATAGGTAGGATGCGAAAGCCTATCATAGGTAGTTTAAAATGGACACTAAATATAATTTAATTCAACAAGTCCACTCATTATTATATCTCATTTACAGGAAACCTGCAGAATCCCCATCATATCAACCTTCGATATAACTGCAAACCCTATCAATTGGGGTCAGGGATGTTATGTTTTATCAAAAAGGAAACATCTATTATTTAGTATCCCCTTTCATCTCTCGCTTTGCATTTGTCTGGATGTACGTCGTTTGTTTTATTATACCTTCACAGCACTTTGATTTGAAAATGTACTATATAATTAACATTTTATTTGCAGAACTTCATGTTGTTCGATAAACATAAGGTTAGATAATTGGGATTCTTAAGAAAAGTTTAATTTGAGCTACAGAATATTTACCATTTAAAGATTTAGCATGCAGGTATCCTTTTTTTTTTCCAGCTCAAATTTGCCGACATGACCTGATATTTATTTCTCACTTGCACATGCTAACTCAATCCATTGAACTTAATAAGAAACATAAACAGATGCAAATGCAAAGGGCTGAAAACTGAAAAAATTAATTACAGATTATTCCTCTGGCTATATCTCTATACAGAACCACACTGGATTTTAAAGTCATAAAAAGGAGCTAGTGATGTGAAACTGCATCATTTTAGAAAATAATTATGCAATTTATTCAGGGCAATCAGATCATGAACATAACTGTCATGTAAAAAGGAAGGACTACTGTTAATAGAAAATAATATATAGTATAATTATACAGGCAACACCAGTGGTTCTCAGTGTGGGGGAGAAGACATAGCAAGGCATGTGTAAAATACATAATTCACATGGCTTGTAATAATTCAACCATAAAAGGTGATGTGTTACTTGTTTTGGTCAATAGGAAGTTTCGGTTTTGTATAAATGACAATGTTGAAAACAAATCCTAGTGCGGTTTGAATGCAAAAGATGTGTCTGTGTGTGTCAGAGTAGGCGGGTGGGGAGTGGGGTTGGGGCTCTAAAATGTAAAAGGGGAAATCTAGAATCTAAAATCTATAAAAAGAGACAGTGCATATAGGTTTGAGAACGACTGGGCTACACCAAAAAAGCTGTTGGTGAAATTGGCAGACCCTCCGTTTCTTTTCACTCTATTAACTACAATTGGACATAAAGTAATGGTAATCCTGCATACCATCCAGGGCATGATAGACTCTGATCAGGACAGTGATAAATAAATGAATTATGGCAGCACGGTGACCCGGTGGGTAGCACCGCTGCTTCACAGCAAGAAGGTCCCGAGTTCTTTCCCAGGGTGGAGCAGCCTGGGTCCTTTCTGTGTGGAATCTGCATGTCCTCCCTGTGTCTGCGTGGGTTTACTCCTGGTACTCCTGTGGGTTTCCTCTCACAGTCCAAAGACATGCATGTTAATTGGTGTAGGTGCCACATGATGGACTGGCGCCCCCCCTTTGGTTGTTCCTGTCCTTGCGCCCAGAGTTGCTGGGTGGGCACCGACTGGCCTGCGACCCCATGTGGATTAAGAGGAAGAAAATGAATGAATGAATAAATGAATTAATAGTTGTACTGAAACATTATAATTCCAATATCTTAATATAAACTAAAAAACTTACTGTAACGTTCTGCTGGTTGAATACTGAATATTGTCTTAAATGCCTTCTTCAGTAACCACCCCCTCCACAACGGACCTTTGAGCCTTCGTTCTGAGTCCATGTATGCCACTGGTGAAATGGTCAATGCAAGCAGAATGGAGTTTGCCAGAATTCACATGAGCACCAAGCTAGTATTTCCAGTGAATAGATAAGGCTGAATAGTGCCAAATCAAGTCACGCATGTAATTACGACCTGTGTTAGAGAACAAACAAAGCGATCAAATCAAAATAGTTGCATCTTAAGACTACTCACTGAACTAAAAAAAAATGCCTGGAGCCGCTAGCATGTGATGATATTCTTTTAGAGTGCAAACCAGAGAGGAAAGGCCACTGAGCTTTAGTTTGAATGATCTTATGTGAAAACACATCATGGCCGATCAGTCAGTCATGCTTATTAAGGTTAAACGTAACACAGACTGTTATGCAGACAAAAAATAAATCTTAAAATACAGTAAACAACAACGCAAGTATAATAAACATTGCACAGTCATTATATTCACATTTTGTTACGGTGTCTTTATTTTGCCCAAGGGTTGTTTATGCCAGACGATAAAGTTAATGTGTTGTTATTTGTAAGACGATGTCATTGAGAACCTATTACAAAAAATGCAATTAGAAACTAAACATTAATCACTTAAAGATGATGCTCCTTAAGAGTCATTGCAAAAATCCAACCTTTCCCATAAGGGTTCCCATGAGGAAAATGTCACTATTGAGGTTCATTTTATCATACGGAAACATGTGGTTCTAACATTGAAATGCAGAGTAGCGCCATTTGTTTGTTGGACTGTTATTTATCTTGCCAAATTATTTAACAGCTGTTCAATGGTCAACATCATTATAGTAGTGGATAGAGGGGAATGCCCACACAACCCTATAGATAGTAAAGATCCTGTATGGCAGCATAAAGCATAACCAGGTCACTTATCTAATGAGATGTTTATAGTTTTTGCAATCTGAATTTTGCTATATGATTTTAAATCAGGTATCTGATCATTACGTTACCATATGCATCTGTGCCAGCTTCATTCATTCATTCATTTATATTTATATATATATATAAATTTGCAACCAAGTTTTTTCGAAACAATTTACTACACAATGTATAGATACTCAGCATGTGAAGCATAATACTGTATAAAACAAGTTCTTAATAAATTCGAGTCAACGTTTGAAAAACTTATCCAGTGTGATTTGACGCCGGATTTCCTGACCTTTGAAAAAAATCATAAATTGTCCCGGGGATCCCAAAAATCCTCCCATATCTCACTGACCCGCTTTGCAGTGGCTAACTTGTGGCTTCTTTTTCTTATTCGCTCTCACATTCTTTGGTCCGAATAAGCGGCTGATCCCATTACCCGGATTCGACTGTATGTGTATGTATATGTACACACACACACACACACACACACACACACACACACACACACACACACACACACACACACACAC
>JAYJMA010053268.1:0-10862 GCA_036873895.1 Parotocinclus cabessadecuia | reverse complement strand
ATTGTTGCTTGGATTTTGAAGCAGGTTTAAGAATCGGGGTTCTTTAAGGGCTTATAGATTGGGTACTTCAGCATGTTGTGGATTTAATTCTTTAGGCGATTGTAGTTGGGTTCTTCAGGAGCTTCACAAATTTGATTGATAGGTAGGTTGTTGTTTGAATTCTATGAGATTGTGGATTGGGTTCTTCAGGAGCTTTGGGAATAAGGTTCTTCTGCAGGTTGTTGATTGGGTTCTTCATTGGTTTTAGTGAAAATGGAAATGAGAAATCAAGCCGATTCAGCTCAACCTGAACTCCTGGTACGTAATTCTCCAACCATGACTGTGTAACTCCAACCCAAACAGCTTCGGGAGGGGTATAGGGGAGGTAGAAAAGAGATAAATGCTTATTCATACCTCAAAGTCTCGCCTTGCTGCATAATGAATTTGTTCAGAATTCACTGCTCTGTTTTAGAGACCTCCAGCCACACGTACACGTGGGTGTTTGTGTGTCTTGTTGTTGTTTACATGTAAAGATTGATGCATAGACCTGGACTGTTGATATATTGTGCATGGGCAGCGTGGTCAGGCCCAAATTAAATCCATTTCTCTCAGTCAGCTTCCCAGCCACAAGTGCCAGGGTTCGGTGGGGTTAATAGACCTGGTCTAGACCAGCTCTGGTCTCATATCAGGGTAGATTTGCTCTGCACGCCTGCTTGGAGGGCATTTGGAGTTAGGAATTGCACACAAAGGGCAAACTGGCATCTGACTTCCCTATCATTTTCAAAGATATTTAGCATAATTGTGTTTGTGTGTGATCTCTGAGGCGTATCGCTTTTCTCTCTGTACATATTTATCTCCAGGAGCTCATACACACATTTATTTGCAGTTCGCATCTGCTTGCTGTATAATTATGAGTTACGGTCAGATAGCAGCAAACTGTGTGTGTGTGTGTGTGTGTGTGTGAGTGTGTAATAAACAGAATAAATCCAAAACAATCACAAAAGCAGGGGTGCAAAATGGGACGACATGCATATTGTCTTCGAGTTGGATGATGTGTTCATTACGCCATCTAATGCAATTGTGTAGTTTGCACAGCACTGTTCTTACACAGCTCTATGGTCTTGGCCATGGTCTAGCATTTGAAGTGTGATTGATTGAGTGGGTTTGTTTGTTTGTTTGTGTTTTACACCATTTCAGCACATTTAGGCTATTTTATGGTGGTGCATGGGTTGTGTCATTTATACTATTCTAATCCGTTTACATGAGATGTTTCAGGTTAATGTGACGTAAAAAGGTCAGTATTTTCTCTGGTGATGTTTCAAAAAGCTTTTGCAGATTGTTTCCTTGTAGAATATTTTGTCTTTCTTTTCCATATATTAGGCATTCTGTATATGTTTTTTGTATTCTGTATATTGTTTAATTGATATGTTTAATTGAGAGTGTGGTTCCACATGCTTGGCAGCTTGGTGCATCCTCCCCGGTGAGGAGGTGCTTGTGTGTAAGTGCGGTATGTCCAATTTGGCATCTGGTAATGACCGTTTGTTTTTCACGGCAGTTCATTTTTGTATAGTTTTTTCCAATTTTTGGTTCAATTTCGTGCAGTTTATTTTAGTGTAGTTCGTTGTCCCATTCATTTTGCCATTTGTTTTTAATGTATGTAAAAATCCTTGGTAAAGCATCTGTGAAGGGAATGAGCCGAGTAGTGATCGTATCTTCTGTTGCTGTTCTTGCAATCCGATCAGCTCTTTCATTACCTGATTCCTATGTGGCTTGGGATCCAGCAATTGAGTGGATCGGCAGTAAATCAAATGTTTATTTTCAAAACTGTGTGCTATGCGTCATTTTTAATTGTTATTCCTCAGAAATAAAGGAATGTTTTCATTCAGTTACTTAAGATATGGTGAAGCTACAAGAGCACATTTGTTTATAATTTTAAACCTCTGTTTCTGGTCATTTATTTTGATTGCAAGTTTTATGTTTAAAAGCCTGTACAAGAAAATGTGCATTGTTTACTGTTCAGAAGTAAAAACTAAGGATTTTTTTTAAATAATAATGCATTATATTTGTACAGCGCCTGGATTTTAAACTGAGAAAGAAATAACAAAGCACAAAGAACAGGGAAGAGCAGTTCTAGAGGAAGGGGCAATCATACAAGATATGCTCCCCATAGTGGACTGCCTAACCCTGGGGGTGGCCAATAAACAGGTATCGGAGGACCAGACAAATAGACATGGCTTAAACCATGAAAAGGTTTAAAAGGTGTGCAATATGTATTTTACTATGATAGTCATTTAAACATAGACTCGATAATCATGAGAAAATCGAAACGTGAACTAAGTATCATGAATCGAATAGACAGTGTATCGGTACACCCTTACTAATAAGTGCTGCAAACTCATTCTACACACCTGAGCATGCTTACGTCACGCTTACACAAAAACGAATTTGATCTACGTACTTCTTCAAACGAAGACATAAGGTTCATGCCAAAAGCCACTCCCATCAGGCCAAATAAGGACAGGGAGAAAGTCCCCATGGTGAGCTGAAGGTTCAGGCGCATCATCACATTTCGATGGCTAAAGTTAGACACAGAACAGAAGCAGTTGGATTTTTTCAGTGCGATAAATACAGTAAAAAAACATTTTTTAAAAGTTTAGATGCACAATCTTATTCAACATTTCCTTACATTTAATCCTAGTACATAGTCGCTGTCCTCCAAACCCAAATCAGAAAAAAGATGCATACTACCTGTCCAGGTTAATAAAGATGACGCTCTCAGAGTCGTCGATAAGCCCCTTTAGCTCTCTCGCTTTGTTTCCCAGCTCCTCTGCCTGCATGAAATAGTTCTCGAGCAGCAGCTCCATCTCGTGAGCATGATCGATGCCTAAACTACTCTCCTCACTGCCTCCACACACAAACACCACACGATCACACACAAACACACACACGGAACTAAAATGAGCCAGAATTCTGCTGACATCAACACCATTGTTACATTTAAAATGCCAAACATTTCACCTACAATACACGTGGGTCGGTCCATTTAGTGAGACACAATTCTTCAATCAGTTCGTCCTCATCCAGGATCTTCAGCAAGCTGTCTTTAAACACTTTAATGTCAGTCTCCAGCTCTGATAGGCTACAGGGGAACCCAGTAGGTGTTAGTCAAGTTTAGGGCTACATTCAGGGTTCATTTATACAGGTATGCACCATTATGGTTTTACTATCTTTTCGTTTTCGGTAAGTGTTTAACATTTTATAAAAGATACAAAGCTGTTTTACATAGTATGGTTGTGTAACTAAATGTTGTCATATTGTGTTTAATCTTACTGATTAAAGTTAAACACTGGGTAAAGCATCTGCGTGACTATGGTAATGTCCACCCCTGCTGCGTTTCAGAGGGCTGTGCCTATGACTTCGAATGGTAGTAAAATGGTGGTGAAAGTGGCTAATCTTTTGCCCAAAAAATGACACCCTACGAGAACGTGGACATTTTTTAAAGAAAGTTAATTTTCCAACATTTGACCCCTTCCTCAACCTATGACCAAACAAAGCAACAATCAGATTCAAAGTTGTTGCTACTTTAGCTCTCATACCTCTTGCTGCTCAGGAGAAGCATGTGTAATTTACTTCGGTCTGCAGAAAGAAGCTTGGGGTCCACTAAAGATTCAAGACAATCCATAATCTGAGGCTGAACCTCGTTTAAGCTAGCCTGGAGCGTGTTTATCTGTAAGAAAGCAAAAACAATTCAAACTTTGAACTTAAATAATAATGCTGTAGTCCATGTCTACAGCCATCACTAGCAAGCCAGTATTTACCCTGTGCTGTAAAATGGCCTCCAGGGCTCTAAACTCAAAGGGAAGAGAGTAGGTGGCCAAAGCTCCATCGCCTGATAACTGTGGCCCAAGCTCCAAAACAAGCCACTTCTCCAAACCCAGTCCACGGAAATCCAGCACCAACAAACACTCTGGAGTTATTACTGCCTTTAGGGACTGAGAACAAATACAAAAATATTGTTTAATCACTTCCATATGAAACCTGAATTTAATTCATTCATTCTCATATCAGCTTATCCAAATCGGTTCGCGGGATAGCCGGTGCCCGACCAGCAGGACATGGCACAAGACCATCACAGGGCACACACAACCACACACTTTAGAGACAGCAGGTAACCTAATATGCATGTCTTCAGAATGTGGAAGGAAACTGGAAAACCCAGAGACAACCCACGCAGATACGGGGAGAACATGCAAACTCCACACCTAGCAGAACCCAAAGTCAAGATCAAACCAGTGATCTTGGAGCTGTGAGGCAGCTGTGTTAACCTTTGCAGTACTGTGTTCTCCACCTGTATTTCAACCAAAAGTCTAAATCTAGTCAACTAAAAGTCTGAGATTACAGTTTCATTTCATTTATAGTTTGTTGTTTGTAGTCTTACATTTTGGGTGAAAACGTACCAGTGACTTAAGAGTAAATGTGTCATGCTGTAGGTTGCAGGATTATACTGGTACGCAAAAAGCTATTTTGGTATAATGAAATTGTTTTACTGAAAATACAATGTAATTCAAAATACAATTCAATTAACTGTGGAAATATAACGTGCGTATATAAGAAAAATTCTGATAATGTCCTGACATGTAAACAACACTCTCCTGGGTAAAACAACTGACCAAACAAAAAATTGTGAAATATTATGCTTTCAACAATTCTAAAGACAATTAGGTGATCAGAACTAAGCAAATGCACTCCTAAGCTCCATGCTCAGTAAAAAAGCTTACAACAGGGAACTTGACTTACATACTACTACTGCACACAAAGAAAAAAATGATGAAAAGATCGAAAACATCCAAAAAAAAAAAAAATCAGATTTTAGATAGAACACTCCAAATCTTCCAGCTGTTGTTTTTACTCTTAAAACATTAGTCATTAGTTGGTAACCTGCTACACCTGGTGCAGTCATTGACCACAATAACCCTTAAATAGAGGGACAAATATCTACAGGTAGACATCAACACTATGCAGTCTTGTGAGTCCCAAAATAGAGGAGTGAGAATCTGCTTAAAAAGTGTGGTGCAGGAGTTGGTGTCAGAACCTACATAGTTGCTCTTCATCAGATCAGCTGCAGCTATCATTTAATATATAAGACCATAAAGGCACAGCAAATCAATATTTCATACTCCGCTATTAAGAGAATTGGTCAATATTTGAGGCGACCACCTTCTCAAATCTTTACATTCTGAATTCTAGATTTGGACCCTGTGGAGAATAGGCAGTGTCACATTAAACCAAAATATCTGGAAACATCTTTCAACTATTTGTCAATTGTATGAAGCCGTTACTATTAAGAAGACCAAAACTGCCTCTTCTTTCTGTACAAAGCTGTCTTTACCACAAGCATTTATTAAATCATAGAAAAAGGCGGTCCCATACCAAGTTACTTCATCTATTTGTTTCATTCTTCCTGACCAAGTATTTGCATTATACATTATTTAGCAATCTGTTTTGTTTTTTAACCAGATTTCTACATTATTCATGTACTGATGAAGCTCAAACACAAAAATAGCCCTTAATCTCATTTCAATTTCAATTATTAATTACAAAAATAAAACCTAAAATTAAACTATATAAAACCAAAACTCTTTTACTAACCAATGCTCTTTTTTTTAACTTCTAGAATATGAAATATTGCCTAATAAAAATGAATCAAAATAAAATACCTCCTATCGAAATATTGGTACATTTTTGTGAGTATTGTCAGTGCATTAAAGTAGAACAGGTGCGTCAAATTCACACACGACTGGCAGTGCCTCGAGGGATTCATGCCCCAATTCTGCAAATGCAACCCCTACCCAGCCCTGCAATGGACTGACATTCCATACTTTGTTCTCTGATAATAGAAAAAGAATCAGAGCCCTCACAAACCTAACCAGGAAAAGGAGGAATAAAATGTACATTCACAGTAAAGAAATATAGTAACACCGGTAAGCAGTGTGCTGTGTTTTCGAATGACATACCTCCATTCGAATGATGACTGCATTATTTCGTGACGTGATGCTGGTGAGGTGCTGAAATCGCAGGTCTCTTGCTTGCAACCCAAGTTCCTGGTATAGCTCGGTTTTCTTTTTCTCTAAAGAGAAGATCCACAACATGCTCGTTCCCAGCAATATCATGGCCACAATTATTTGTCAGGAAAACATACAACTCACCAAATGAAGTGACATTGCCTTCGGGGTCAAATTTCATCTGTTGAACAAAACAGTGGAAGTTGTTTTTTTGCGGAAACTAATCGTCGTAACCTTCCCAATTAAAGCACATTTAATTGTCACCTTTACTTGTAAAACTAAGCCTGTTAGTTTACAGTGACATTCAATTTAAGATAGCACAAGGTAGTTATTTATATTTCTAGTAATAATAGTAATAGTAAAAGTAATATTTTAATTGCACCAGACTGAGGTTTTGTTTAAATAACTTGTACAGGAAATCAGAGTAAAATCAATAATCGTAAGAAAAGAAATCGTGAACGTCTGCATTTTCACTTGCCAATTACACCTGCACCGAGTGCATGCGTACAGGCAAAAATACGCATGAAATCTGACCGTTCTCCTTCAAGTCGCATGTCCACGGATCAGATACGTATCCGATATCCGGATCCACATATGAAAGTGACTCAAATCTGATCTGAGTCACATTAAGGCAGAAAAGCAGACTTGAGTCACCTGGTAATGCGAACATAGTCTAATTTCAACAGGGTTCTCTTTATCTATACCATATTAAAAGGTTCACAACCTTTCCAGCACCACTCTTTAAGCTAAAATGAACCTAAGACACATTCCCTTCTTTTTTCACCCCTAATTAACTTGTACTACAACATAGGCATGCAAGCCAGGTAACATGGTAACACGTTGACACAGCAATAACACTGTTACAACAGCTATGTTTTTACTAGCTGTATTGTAGCTATGCATAATAAGCAGAAATGATCAAACGAAAAATGTTGTGAAAACTTACCACAACAAAGACAGGAGACACACTGGACAGTGCTGCATGGGAAGCATCTGTTACTCTGCCACGACACAAAAGGGCTGATAGGGGGAATATTATCAGTTGCTTTTGCATTAAGTAGTGCAGTAGGTTTGTTTATTGTTATATCTACACACAAGGTTATATCAGGTTATATCTCCAGTTATTGCTGAAATAAGAACTTGCAATAAATACTGAAAGTAAAGCTTTACATATTTTTGGCACTGACATGTATGCAAACTGGATCATTTCCACAATAAATAAATCAACAGATTCTGCATATTTATGAAACCATATAGAAACCTATAAATGGCTAACAAACATTTACAGGTACACTGAAGGTAAACATCTAATTATTAAGCCAATCCTGCTACGCCTCACCTATGTTAATTATAAAAAGTTAATTATATAAGTGTGTGTTCGAGTAATTATTTCAAACACTTACTACTGAACAGTGCAGACTTCGCTTGAACATGTCTGTATCCCCAGACTGAATGATGAGCACACACAGGCTGTCCCAAAGGTGATCTTGACAACTTTAACGCTGGACGAGTCCAGGAGTTTGTAGGGACTCTAAGCGGAGTCGGACGACAGAAGAATCTCACACATGCCTCCATTTTCTCAAACAAGATCAGGACCTTGTTAAAAGTTACGTATTTTCCACGACATATTAACGACAGACGGCTGCTGTCCTCCAGCTGTAGCACTTAGGACCAATTTCAAACGCTGTATTTGTAACTGTCACGACCGAAATCGGCGACCCGCAAAACAATAATAACAATAACACTGATCGTAAAAAAGCGTGGTTCGAACCGTCAGCTTTCACGATAAGGTCTAAAAACTATATAAAGCGTAATAATCTAAAAAAAAAGCATGACCTCCTGTTAATGAATCGCGCGTCCAACGTTGTGACAAGCCGCGACTTAAATCATTGCTGAAATGTTCGATATTGGGATTTTATTCTGTGTACAGATTATTTTCGGAACCTGGTTATGACGACTACGACCAGAATGCACTGGGGCAACACTACCGGTCCGCTTAGCACGTGGTGCCTTCGTATAGGAGCCAAATCGCTCACTCTAAAGGACGACACGGCTTCAGTGCCGCTAGGGGGCGCATTTGCATCGTGCATTTGCTAAACTGAAAAACGGTGCCCTCGCCGGCCACTTTATTAGGTACACCTATTCGTTAAAGCGAATATCTAACCAGTGAACTACATGGCAACAGTCAGTGCATTTAGGCATGTAGACTTGATCAAGGCTGGTCTTAGAGTTTTTATACACACACACACACGTTGCTAGCATGTACACAGAAAGGTCAGAAAAAGAGAAAATGTCCAGCGAGGACATTAGACAATTAAAATGCCTTGTTGATGCTAGAGGTCAGAGAAGCTTATAGAAAAGCAACAATGGCTAAAAGTACCACTTCTTACAACCAATGTCATCACTGGACAAACACGTCAAACCTTGAACCAGATGGTCTACAGCAGCAGAAGCCACCCCTGTCAGCTAAGAACAGGCAACCCGGAACAACACAAGCTCGCTAAAATTGGACAGCAGAAGACTGAAAATGTGCAAGATGCTAATGGTAGAGTCAGAATTTGGTCATTTCATTCATAGTAGACAAGTATTTGGGGGGAAAATAGCTAATGACTACGCGAAGTAACAGTCTAGTTACCGTTAGTTTCCTTGTGTTTTAGGTTAGGCGAAATAAAGAATTAAGACGAAAGAGTCGAAAAAAAAGCTAAATCCACGTCGTCCGTTGTGTTTAATAAGGAATGATCTGGCACGCCCCCTAGCGTCCTTATAATGTATAAGAGTGGTACAGGAATAGAAAGTGGGCGGGATGAGATGAGAGAGTGCACGGGTTTTGCTGATGCTCTCGTGGAAACCGAGCTGAAATATTCTTAGTCAAGATTTCTTACGGAGTAGAACTGGGGGAACAGGGCTACCGATGCGTTCGGAAGCAATGCAATCGAGGGATTGGATCAGGCTTGCTTTCTTGATGAGCAAATTGCTTTTTAATGACAGGGATCGGCTGATGCATTGCTCTTGTGATTGCTCCTTTGCGCATTGATGGTGACGCCCTCCTGTCATTCACTGACCTCCTCTGGAACAAGAAAAGCCTCCAATCTCTGATCTTTACCCTTGGCAGACAGTTCTTGCACGTGAAGCTCACCTAGAACATAATTTTTTTGTGTGATATAATACGCTTTCTTTGTTGATCCCGAGGATTTCCCTTTCATTTTTTTCCTGGACAATGTTTCCTTCGTGCTATTCCAAGCCTAAGAATGGATCTCAGTTTAAGATGTCTTATACCAAAGTGCTGTTCGGGGTGCTGGTGGTATACGTGATTCATACATGCTGGGCCTTGTATGGGTTCGTGCACACAAAACCGTGCAACAGCGCCAAAGGAGACGACTGCGTTACATCTTACCTCAATTCTAAACCAAGACTGCAGGTGAGGACACTCGCTGCTATAGAAACACCTAATATTCTCACTGGTGTTAAAATGCACTGTGGTGTAACGCTCTGTTTCCTGGGTTTGAATGGAACAGCTAAGTGTGTACCAGACCCTGGACCCCAGTGATGAGGCTGCACACATGCTCCTGCTTAAAGTGGACAAATTTGAAATTCACTCCAAGCTTGAAAGGCAAGTCAGATCTTAAAACGATCTCTTTACTGTCTGTTATATGATTTATATGGACAGAGGTGGCTTAGTGATTATGGCGGAGAAAGGGTGTAAATATCTGTTGAAATTTCTCAAGAGTAGTTCCTAAGGGGCACACGAAAAGTACTAAAGGTTACGTGGGTTATTACGCTCAACACGTAATACCAAGAATGGCCTGTAGATGGCATACTATACATGAGCATAGATTTTCGTAGTGAATTAAGGCGTGATCTCATCTAAAGAATAATTATTCAGATGCATTGTGAAGATGGTTTCAGTATGAATTTGTACTGCAGTCATTAATGTGTTATTGGTTTAATCTCAGTCTGAAACATTTGTATTACAAGAGCATATTTAGAATGTTAAGAGCCGTTACAAAAGCTGAAGAAATGCTTCAATGAAAAGTCAAACTAAATTAAACCAGAATACTTACTTACTGCAACATAAAGATGTACGATAATTTATAAATGAATCGATTTTAACAGTTGAATGTAAAATGTGGGTGGAGTCATTTAGGTAGTAGACCAACCACTGTGAGGCATTTGAAGGGAGTGATAATTAAAAGTGTATTATGGGCGCATACCACTTATGGTTAAAATCTTAGGGATACAACATCTGCTACTGACCTCTCCTGGGATCTTCCAGTCTGTTCTGCTGGCACACTTTATGCTGTGCCAGTATGTGATATTCATTTACATTATAATGATAATTCATTGGAATAGACATCACACACATTCTTTGAGATCTCAATGGCATTTAATACATGGGTATAAATATGAAGTTTGTTTGCCAGATCAACATTGTTTGCTAGATCAACATTCAATCTTCTGAGAAGACTTTCCACTGGACTTTGAATCCTGACTGTCATTGATCAGTAAGCCCTAGCTTACAACCCTTATATGAATATAAATTAAGGTCAGAGTAAACTTTATAGAAGGAAAAGTAAAGATTATAGAAGAAAGAAACCTTGGGATGACCAAGACTTTAAAATGTGGGATGATGGGAGGACCCATGAGTGAATAGGCCAAGTTCTCCATGAATGAGGCCCAACGATTTCTTTATGGACTGTGTTTTAGGAGAGCAAGATAAAAGGCAGAAACTGACTAGTCAGGGTGGTGGAACCTTATCTAAAAGTAACTGAGGATAAGCCATTATGCTGCCCCTGTTTATCTATATGGATTCCATACATGTAT
>JAYJMA010053257.1:0-10862 GCA_036873895.1 Parotocinclus cabessadecuia | reverse complement strand
AGCTTATAAAGAGTCCTCGCTGATCCGGGACAGGTGTGCACAATCAAGGCACGCCTGCGCAGTCGTCAGGCGTGACATCTGGAAACTTTCTGAATGCACTGTATAGGCAAAATCAAAAGCTTAATCAATGAAACTACATTTGTTTACGATGGATATGGATGGATAACCATGTTTGTTTAATTTACATTTCTAATGAACTGTTTCTTTGTTATTTCTTACTTTCTTATTAAAGATAAACTGCCTCCACCAGAGAACCTAAGCCTGTCTTGGAACCCAGACAGTTTGTCTATAACTGCACAGTGGAGTAAGCCGGCTGATTTGAAAGCAGAATGTAAAGTAAACTACACTGTAAAATTATATTATCAGGTGAATGATTAATTTATTGTCTTTAGATTCTATTGTCTTGACTCTTTTGACAAGAGATCAAACAGAGGAGTCTCAAATTAAAATTTCTTTCATCTTCCAAAACAGAAATGTCCTCCAATCGGCAATAATATTGAAGATTTACGGCGAACAGACAAACTGAACTACACAAAAGTCATTTCAAATGAGCAAGAATTATGTGTTATTGTAATGACAAATCCTATGGCCTGTGGAAACAAGAACACAAGTGAAGAGGTTTATAAAGGCCTATCTCCCCCTCTAGGTAATCCAGTAAAACAGTACTTTACTGCACCAGCTACTTTAGAATGTGTAAGATGACATGGGAACTTTTTTATGAACATAGTTTTGTAGATAGATTTTGTAAATAACTGACTATTGTCTTGTATTTCAGCCTTAATAAGTGGCTTCAGTTGCATTTATTACTCTAATAAGAAGATGAACTGTACATGGAGTTTAGTCACAGATACGTCTGACCTTCAGCTCTTCTACAGGTAAGGCGTCCCTTTTGGCAACATTTTAGGCAGCACTGATTCAGATTTCTGCCTTTGTTGTTATTTCAGTTCTCTCATTTGCCATTAGTATTTTATTACTAGTAATGTTAATGTTGAGGCAGTAACATATGCACTTTCCTGTAGAAATGAAAATGAAGACGACTTAAAACCATGTAATCAATATATCACCAGTGGACTCACAAAGACAGGCTGCCATCTAAATGGTGAAAGTTTTACACTTGCTGACAATCTTCACTTTATTATAAATGGAACTGAAAAAGGTGTCCCGATCCAGAATAGCTTTATTATTCGCTCTGAAATGTCAGGTATGAATTTTCTTTTGCTGGTTTTCTTTCCTTCGTTCTGTCGTTCCTTCTTGCTTAAATTTTACCCATTTGTATTCATATTGTAACCTGTTCTCCTCTGTCACCCTGTCACCAATAGAAAGTGCTATGAATGGCATATGTTTTCCAGAATCCGTTGTATTAATCATTTGCACCTGCTTAGCAGGTTATTTATAGCCAGACAATGTCTTCGATCATTAATAATTTACTCATTACTGCACCTGAGTAGCCAGTATGGAATGTTTGACTTTTTGTTTCTGCCTTGCTTGTTTTTGAATTTCTGCTATTCCTGAAATGAAAATAGAAACAAAAAGTACAAGCTATAAAGAAATGATACAAGCTCTGAAAATGTAAGAGAAAACTGAAAAGCAAATGGTGTTTAGGTTTGAGATCTAAGCCCTCTGTAATATTTAGAATGATTGAGCTCCTGTTTGAAAGTAGTCAGTTTGTTTGGACACATCATTTGGTGCTTCTATTTGTCAGAGTAACTGCAGAGTTTGTGATCTTGGAGTTTCCACAATCCAAAATCCCCCCAAATATAAAAAAAATTCTGAATTCAAACATCCTAATAATAATAAATAAAATGGTAAATAAATAAATAAAATTGTGTGGTCTTTCAAAGACAATCCAGTAAAGTTGGTGGCAATAATGCACGGATACGGTATGCTAGTCTACATGCATTCTATTCTATTGTATTCTATTCTATTCTATTCTATTCTATTCTATTTCATATGTATATTTATTTTTCATTCAGTCTATGGGTGCGATTTCTCAACACCACTGTCCCAGTGATAAAAAAATACCAAAACAACATTAGCCACAATGGCTGTTATGTTTCATTTTATTTTTTATTCATATGTCTTTACATTTAAAATATTGAATGTATTTATTGATTATTATTATATTCTGTTCCATAGCCTTATTTATGTTTTTAAAAAGTAATTACATGCAATTAATTACATATTATTCCTTATGGGGGAATTTGATTCTTGAATGGCCAGTTAGGTTTGAATTCTGAGCTTTCACTGTAACCAGTTGTTATTAATGCCATTTTGTCTTATTTTGCAGTGAAACCACCACCACCAAAGCTTGAAATCAAAAGGGAAGGTGAAAATCTATACTTCAACACATGCATCCCTGATTTTGCATTACCCTCATGTTGGAAAATTAAGTACAAGTACAGGAAATGCAATGAAGAGGTAAGATATGTATGGTTTGCATGCAGATAATAAAATGACATGATGTACTATATGTTAATATGTACTAAACAGTTAATTGAAAGTATTGCTCAGGTGGTACTGTGACCTAATACACTAGCCTACCATGGCAAAGACTCTATATTGAGTCAGTGCTGTCGTGCTGGATCGACAGTGAGAGGTGTCTGACATCCCACCCATGATACCCTTACACTTATATTAATATATCTTAATTTATATTGATAATTTGTGAAATCCTAGATACAGTTACTTCCCATTTTATGATGGCTCAAATTACACTATTTCAACTTTACAAAGGAAATCCGATAATAAAAATTAAAATTCATTCAGTAGAAACTGAGCTTCATGGCTTGGGCTTTCAAGGCCAAGCAGCTGCATACAAACCTTACATCGCCCAAATGTTGGATGGGGTGATCCCAAAACAGGCCACCACTGGGCAGTGGAAACATTCTGTGGTGTGATGAATCACACTTTTCTATAGAGCTGGTGATTATTTTAAAAACCTCAACAATGATGTGATACTAAACAGGTCATGTATACATTTAGTACATTTAGTGCTTTGATGACCAACGCTGGGCAGAGGATCTAAAGTTTATCAACACATGCATGATAAGATTATTGAAATGTTTAAAAACTATGTGCCTCAAATTAAGATTGGAAGGGATTTGCATATTTGTCCCTCTACAGTGGATATAATATCATTAAATAATTAAAGGAATTGGGAGGAATTTCACTCGATAAAGACCAAGGGTTCAAACTTAAGCTTAGCACTTGTGATTTTCGGTCCCTCATGACACTGCATCAAGAATCGTTCAGTATTCAATAGCTGATATAATCACATGGGCAATGGATTAATTTGGAAAACATTTGTCAGTCACTACAATACAGAGTTACATTTATACATTTTACATTCATAAATACTACTGTATACTTTACTGTGCAAAGAAGCCAAATAAGAAGCATCATGTTAATCCTGTCCAGAAGTAGCATTGACTTTTCTGGGCTCAGAAGCATCTTGGACGGACCATTACATAGTGGAAACATGGTCAGATGAATCAATACTTTAGATCTTATTTGGGAAAAATAGACACCATGTGCTCAACATTTGCAATTTTTTCATAAATTACTCCAATAATACTTATTGGCATATCAGACTGAAATATTCTTGCTGTTTCTGTTGATGTTATGCATTTTATGACGACCAATTATTAGCCTGATGCAGAGCCTTTCTACTTTTTCATGTGGGCAATCCCATTTATACTGGACCAATTTAGAGAGACTAGTCGACCTAATGCATTATGTTATTTCTCAGTGTTTACCAAATGCAAACATTTGCAGTTAGGCCGTGCAAAATGAATGTTTTTGTATTCATATTTAGAAAGAAGTAACTATTGATGGCGGTATCAATGCAGCATTACGTCTGGAATATAATGCAGCCTGCAAGTACACTGTGCAAGTGCAGACCATATTTAGTAACTACTGCGGGACAGGAGAGAGTGACATGAGCGAACCTGTGTCTTATGGTATTGTATTGTAGAGTAATGTTTGGGAATTTAAAGCTTAATTTTTAAAAACATTAACAGCAGTTTTCATCACTGTTCATGCCTAGTATATATGTTTCCTTCATTTGTCTCTGCAGGGGAAGATAGTGATCTGAATTGGCCATTTAAAGTGCCTTTGGTTGTTACTCCTGTAATAGTGTCAGTCTTTCTCATCCTGGCTCTAGTGCTTTTTAGAAGGTAATGCTTTGATTCCCATTCATACTTCACCCCTTTCCTTAATGCCTTTGGTGGTTTAGCCATATTTTTTTAGAACATCTGTATATCAACAAATGCAGACTTGTGCATCTCTCAAGTTTAAACATTAAGTTAACATTGTTTTTATTACATCCAAGTATGACTAACTAACTGATTGTGTTACAGAGGTAGGTAAAACTCAGTGGACAATGCTTAGAATATTCATAATAGAACTGGATGTTTCCCACAGATTCATGGTTGTAATTTTCCCAGAGATTCCTGAACCATCGTTATTATTCAAGGATTTACTTAACAGTAATAATGATGGATTGACCAAGGTAAATAGATCAAGCAGAACTGCTGATTATTACAAGATTAAATTTTTACATTTTAGACACTAGATCTGCCATATGTAGTACTGCACTAATGAAGCACTTTCTATCTATGTTACAGAGCTTGGGTGCAGGAAAACTCTACGTGCCAGTTAAAGAGGTTATGGCAAAAGATGTGAGTCTGGAGTAGACGTCACCGGTCTTAATACTTAAAGCGGATGAGAACATGACACCTGATCCTAATTCACACAATGTTGGACTTCTGTGATGTAGTGAAACAAAGCAGAAATACTTTGATATTTTCTTTGAGTTTCTTGAGGCTTAAGTCGAGTCAAGTCAGATCTATTTATATAGTGCTTATTACAATGGAACATTGTCTCAAAGCAGATTCATAAGTCCAGCTTCATAGGGCCAATCGCAAATTGAGCAAGCCTACGGTGACAGTGGAAAAGAAAATGTTGCAAGGAAGAAACATTGGGAGGACCAAGATTTCTGAAGGGACTCACCCTTCTTGGGTGACTTAGTTATTAATGGTAATAATAATTGAGCTCCTTCCATGCTACTTTGGCATATCAGTCAGCATATATAGTCTTCTATTGGGGTTATATATTTTATGGGATTGAGTTGCTACCTCGAATCTGGCCAATCCCATATATACATACTGGGTTAATTTAGAGCGACTCTACCTAATGCATGTCTTTGGAATGTGGGAGGACACCAGAGTATACAGAGAAAACCATACAGACATGAGGAGGACATAAACCACAGAGATGGCGTCCATGGTTTAGTTGTAACCGTGGATGTCTGGAGATGTGCAGTGACTGTGCTAAGCACTATTCCACTATTCTTATTGTATTTGGCCTTTGTAATTTATTATATTATTAGTATTTGACTTTTAATTCAATACATTTTCCAACACACAAATTTACCTCATTTATACTATATTTGGATTCAGGTTGACAAAGAAACTTGCAGTGTACCTACTTTATACTGTGCACCTTCTATTTCGGAATTTACAATAGTAATCTCTAGTAAAAAAAAATGCAATTACCTACCAGTAGCAGTATTTATAAGTGTATTAGGGAACACTGAAGCAATGTCAGGATTGTCACTCTGCTGTTTAATTTTATGTAAAGTCAGGATTCTGTCTTCCTAGCAGGACAATGTGTTGCTGTTTACAGTCTTAACAAGGCCAACCACAAAACTGGATGTTGTCTATCTTTGAATAGAGAGTGAAGATAGATGCTGTTATTACAATAACAGCAATCACTATGTTTTATGTCATGCTCCTCCAAAGAGCATTACTCAGGTGCGTGGCTTTATTCTCGCTTTTGGGGGAGAAAAATGCAATAGAAACAGGTAATTTTTATGAAAGGCAACTGAAAGTGGACGTTTAGCCATCTTTCACTACTGTACTTACCTAACTAAAAAAAGTAATTTTATTGTTTTAATTGTATCAGTGTATAAATGAGGACCTGTAAATGATTACAGTACATGTAAAATAATTTTCTACATTTTATTGAATAAATAAATGTGAGCACAGCTAACTTTGGTGGCGATGCTTATGTGTTTCTGCGATACATTTGACAACGCATGATTACTGAAGCTTGTAAAGATAAAGCCAAAAGATAGTTAATGTAAAAGAATAGCTTATGTTAACCAGCTGTTTAGCCTTCAATCATCTCTTCATTGTGTGCATTTGTCTGGTTTATTTTAGTCTAAGTAAACAGTGGAGGCCAAAAGTCCGAGACCACTAGTAAAAAACCTAGTATTTTACTTTTTACAAAATTTAATACAATGATTTTTATTACAAATTATGAAAAACATGAATCAAACATGAAATAAAACGTTTTGTTATCAGTATTTGGCAAGTTGTCCTTTTGCTGTAATGGCAGCATGCACTCAAGCTAGCATAAACGCTACAATCTGATGATCCATGTTATCCCAGTATAATTTGATCAGTATATTAATTGTCAAGTTAACTAGCCATACAAACTTAAATCTAAACAATAATAAAACCTTGGCTCAACCTGAATTCACAACATATTCAGTAATGTTCTGTTAGTTAAAGAAAAACCTAGAAATACATATTCTGATACTATATGGAACACTGTTCCTTTTGTGTTACTGGCAGAGCCATTTTATGGTGGATCCAAGGAATACAAGCCATCTTCCTGAATAAATATTTCATTTTTTAGCAAGTTTCTCGATGATCAAAGTATTTGAAGCACTCTCAGCTATCGTTAGCCTGAAGTAAAACTTGATGCTTCTTCCAACAGACACTACCCTTTTGCTCCCAAAGACTAGACTTCCTGTGTAATTCATGGATTGATTAAACTTTTTTTTTCTGGGTGGTGCATAACTGATGATAACAACAAGCTTATAATGAACCCATAATAACAAGATTATGTAGTACATGGGAGAGATCCATTCTGTGGCCAGAGAAACGGATGCTTTCCACCCAGAGTGAAGCTTTTATCATCTAATCAGTGTCCACAGTAGTTTACTATCCAATTGCTGTTTTCCCTGCACAACCAGATTCACATGCTTTAGAGAGTAATGCCTATTGATGGCTCAATGTTGGTCTGTATGAGAACACAGTTGTTTATATTTCTGAGCATGGACTGCACCTATATCAACAATCTGATTCAGTTACAAGTATGGCTCTCCTATGCTGCATTTACATGGTCAAATTAAACCTTGATTTATTGTTATAAATACAGGTGATATCCTGCTCCCTACCCTAAACCTGTACAATTCATACAATTCATTACTTTGGCGGCCCCAGTGTGATTCAACACTACATGTAATGCTATGCTGAGGTGAAGTTCTTCCATTCTACAGTGTCATTTATAGGTTAAATGTTTTCATTTCTGCACTGGCAACAAGCTCATCTGTTATTTTTCTTTCAGTAATACTTATATAATACCAAACAATTTCCTCTGAAATTAATAAATTATCTCTATCTATCTGTCAATCTGTCTGTCCGTCTGTCCACCTGCCAAAAACACCATGTCAGTGAATTCAAATGATCTGGGTTTTTTTTACTATTAAGCTTGTAAATCTTATGATAATTTGTTAAAAATGGATACAAAGAACCTTTTGGAATTTTATGGCTGTTTTTTTATTGTACATTTTCATATGAATTGTTTATCACACACACACACACACACACACACACACACACACACACACACACACCTGGACCAGAATATTCAGAAACAACAACAGAAGCTTTAAGCAATCCCATAGTCAAATTGTCACACTCAGTATAGAAAAGGAGGACAGATATAAGTGCAAGTTTTGTGATATATTATTTGACATGGTTAATGTAGAGACAAGACAAGATAATGCACTTAGGGTGAACAAAGTGGCCGGTGGCTAAGCTAACACAGAGCTAAGAACACAAAAAGACAGAATTCTAAACAATGCTAATACAAAACATTACATATGCGACAAGGATAATGTCAAGACCATGCTCATGTAAAGACAGAGGTAAATGGTTACTGTGAACATAGAATACTACACATAGAAGACAGGGTACATAGAAACAGGAATGCACAAAACAAGCAATAGAATATTCAACAACCAAATCAGAAAATGTGGGAAGCACATGTACCTTATCGCGTCTCGATCAGCTATGCTGAAATGTAAATGTAAACGTAAACGAAGGACACTAACAAATCAGTTCAACCTCACATTGCAGGGCTTCTAACTGCCATTTTTCAATGGCTGTGGGATTGTTGTCAGTTCATCCAGAAGATCATTTGTAAGGTCAGACACTAATGTGGGACAAGAGGGTCTACATTGCAATCTTGCTAGTTCATCCCAAAGGTGCTCAGTGTGGATCAGATCAGAGCTCTGTGTGGGCCAGTCGTATTCATCCACACCAAACTCACCCAATGCTCATCCAATGCCTTTAGGTACTTTGCTTTGTGCACTGGGGCCAAACTGTTCACACAAAGTTGGAAATATGGATATGTACAAAACTTGTGTGCTGTCCAAAGAGGTTGGCTCTGTTTTTGAGTCTTGGTCCTCCCAATGATTCTTCCCTATAACATTTATAGCTTCTACATGGTCTATAGCAAAGCCTACTACTTCTCATTAAAACTGAACATGTATATATGTTTTATGTGTTCACATGAGTGATCTAACACACAGATTTAATGCAATTTAAATATTTACAGCTATACTGCACGTATGTGTATGTGTATGTGCCTGTTTTTTTGTATTTGGGCTTCATTTTTAGGGATTTTTTCTTGCCACGTATCCCTATAGGCTTTGTCAGTTTGGGCTTGGGTTTAGATAAAGCTAAAGCTGCTTTAAGACAATGCTCCATTATAAAAGAGCTAGAGTAATAAATCTGACTTTGGGTGAAGGACATACTGTAAGTCTCCAGTTTCCACAGGTGGCTAAAGAACATTTCTGTAAAAGGTATCAGCAGTTTATTATATATCCCAATGCGCCAAAGATACCCAAATGTACACTATGTCGATACCCATCTGTATGGCTCACAAAAATATAACATGATCTTGATGACTTGTCACCTAATAAAATAGCCCTTCATTTTTGGTGAGCAGTATAGTTATTGTTCTCAACCCTGTACAGCAGAACTGGAGATTCTGAAGAGCTCGGTGACTTCCAATTTAGGACAAGTTCGCACGTCCCAGTACAGCCCCACTAAGTTTTGCTTCATCCTTACTGTACAAGAACGCTTTCACTTTGCGTACAGCTTGGAAAGGCGGTGTTTTCACATTTGTCTGTGCTGACATGACGGGCGAGTTATTAACACTTTCTTGTGGAAGTTTGGGCAGTTAAACGAAACTACAACATTCTATTAACGAGCATTAGCGAGAAACGGCACCATGTTTTGTGGATATTGGCACGTTATTTTGCCAGTCCTGGCGTACGTAATCCTGGTCACGTTGGCTGGAGCTGATACTGTATCAGGTAATATGTTTTTTTTTATCATTTGTTTGTACATTAGACGGAGCGTATAGTGTTTGTATACGTGTAGTTACTGATTTATGTTTGTAGCTTTCCATGACAGGGGAGCTGGTTTAGGGTGGAAGCGACATGGATTTAAATCCCAATTTTTATCCAAAAACCCACAACACGGGAAAGGAACATTAGCGAAGTCAAGTCTTGTTGGTCGCCTTTAACATTAATAGAAGCTGCGACGAAGTCAGTAGACTCATGGCTGCGTTCCAAACCAGCTTACTATAGTTTCCTTAAAAACTTGTAAATAGTATAAATATCATGTAACTATGTCGACATTCGTTGAATGTGCTAGTAGGCTATGTAGCATCTAGTTCCTGAAAATACGTGACGTCAATTGTTTCCTTACGGTGCTTTTCTTAGGAAGAGCCTGATCACTGATAGCGACGCGTTGTTTAACCAAATCTGCTTTTACAGTTATGGACAGCGTCCTCTCCATGTCCATGTCTGGGGTTCATTTGCTGTTTCTAATGTGATCCGGTGACAGAAGAGTCCCCTCAGTTACGATTTTCTTAAATATACAGTAACTTTTAATTATTCAGTTAGTTTGTTCCAGGTGGAAACACAGGCTCACCCTCTAAGATTGATAAGTGACACATTTCACACAATGAAACACAACTTAATCCAGGCCTTAAATATATTTTACAAAATAATACAAAAATATCTGTTTTTTAAAGATCAGCAGTAGTACCGGAGTTAATGGGGTGTGATGACAAACTTTACTTTACATTTATTTTAAATGCCTGGGTCTCTCTGTAGCACTCACTCACTGTCTGTGTCTCTCACATTATGTCTGTCATAATAATGAGTTCAGCAAACTTTTGCATTTCCCTGTGGTTACAGTATTGGAAAAAGCAAAAAGAAGCTTATGACTATCATCCACTCCATATTTCTGTCTTCCCCACCCATTTTCCAGGGAATACACCAACACCGAAACTTGAAATCATTAGGGAAGGAGAATTGCTCCAATTTCGGGCAAGTGCTCCCAGTGTTTATCCTGCTAGATGCTGGAAGTACAACTTTCACTACAGAAAATGCAACGAGGTGAGAATGTTTCTCCATACAACGTGAATTTATTGTTAATGTGCGTCCTACCTGCTATGTTTTGGTCTTCTGTATTTAGCCATTTATATGTGATGTACATTATTAGGCAACAGAGCAGATTTTTGCATGTCCTCCCCGTGTCTGCATGGGTTTACTCTGGGTACTCAGGTTTATTTCTTCAGTCTAAAGACATGCATGTTAGGTAAATTTACTTTATGATTGCTATTACTAATATATATATATATATATATATATATATATATATATACGGTTAATGGAACCAGCCGCTTATTCGGACCAAATACTAAAATACCGG
>JAYJMA010053236.1:0-10862 GCA_036873895.1 Parotocinclus cabessadecuia | reverse complement strand
TGTCTGTGTGGGTTTACTCCGGGTACTCCGGTTTTCTCCTACAGTCATGCGTGTTAGGTTAATTGATGTCTCTAAAGTGGCCCTTAGTGTGTGACTGTTTGACTATGTGTGTGTGTGTGTCTGTGTGCCCTAAGATGGATTGATGCCCTGTCTAGGGTTGCCCCTGCCCCACGTGGATTAAGCGGAAGATTCTGAATGGATGAATGAATGTTATACATGCTATTAGTACTCTGATTACTGGGGTAAAGTCCAGCTCTCTTTATCGGGTTATTTAATCTAATTTTGAGATTACGCTGTACAGTACACATGACCACTAGAGTAATCAGATAACTGCATGCGTATGCCTTTTGTAATCTGAAAAAGTACGGCCATATCACCTGTAACATGGACATGACCAAAAGTGAAAATGTTTGAACTGTTCTGGCCTTTAGTCCACAGATGCATAAAAACATTCACAAAGCATGCAGCCTTGCAATCCTCACAGATGAACACTGGCAGTAGAGCGGCCCACTTTCATATTCAGAAACGTATTTTCCCCTTGAAAAAGTGAAGACTTGTAGCACAAAGAAAGGAGCCACAGCTTTGGAATGAGATGTTTGGGAGTTGAGAGTGTCTCCAATCTATTGTCAACGTTTAACGTATTGTCAAATGTTATTCTTAACATAAATGGCGTGGCATAATCACCCGGGTTCAGGAAGCATCAGGGAAGTTCCTGTCAGTATGGGCAAATCAATTTTCACACGAAAACACCATGTTCTTCCATATTAGTGTGGAAGGTGAGTGTGTGAAGAATGAAGTGGAAACAGCATTTTACTGACACACTCGTGCACGTAATCGATTTCAACATTTCAAATGCACTTACTGATCTTAACCATGCAGGATAATTAAAGCCATTTGTCCTGTGGCTAGCTTTTAATCTAGCAACAAACCCACTAGCACAAACTATCCATTACAGAAGCAGAAACACGCTACTCTCTCAAGCGAAAAACTCTCAAAACTCTCGTTCCCTAACCATTATTTTCAACCAGTGACTAAACATGTTAATCACATTCTGCTCGAGATGTTAATCTGCTCGTTCAGCAAGTCATTCCCTGCAGGAGCCAGGACATTATGTCCGTCGTCTGATACGTTCTGAACTTTTCTCCACCTCAGTTGCTAAAACTGATGAAGCCACAGTGGGGTAGAGATATGATCCTTGTGTATTCAGAGGGGAACTTTGGCAAGTAAGGTATAAAAGGCCTGCCAGGTTCATCTAGCCTTACGTTGCTCTGGAAAACAATGTCGTTCCTTTGAGAGCGCGAATCGCTCCGATCGTCAGCGCAAAACACCGGGTCATATTAGCATCAAGACAAATGAGAGGGTACGAGCTTTGGATGTACATGGAGGCCTCAACAGACCTCAAGGGCAAAGGATCTAGAACTGATTGCAATAAAGATATTAGATCTTTAGATTTAAGTGCTGAGTTGGGGTAAATATGTTTTTGTCCCAAACTATTATTAAGCTTAACACTTATACTACACGGCTCACAAAATCAGCAGGCTGGACAAGGTATACCCAGGTACGGCACTGCTCCATCCTGGGTATGCTTGTGCCCCGTGAATCACGGAGTAGGATCAAGAACCCACCCAAATCGAAGCCCATTAAGAGCTTGTAGCTTAGGCCTTAGATTTCCCAAGGTTTTATGCTGTTCAGGATGGTATCGCTAAAAAACAACAAAATCAAAAAATTAGATTATTTACTTGTGCAGTTTTGTAATCTTTTGATCTGAGACTGATGGCGTGCACAGGGAAAATATGCTCTGTGTGTGCAATTAGATACAAATGACGTCTGAACAAACAACGTTTTAGATCGGGTGATGAATGGGGATGTTGAGCTGCATTCTGGCACAAGTTCTTTTTAGTTATCCTGTTTGAATTTGGGACGGAGTGGTATTCTCATTTATCGAATTGCGTGTCGTCTAGCGATGTATCATTCTCCTTGGAATGGATGCAAAGAGGGTGTCTTTGACAAATGTCAAAAATGTGTGAACGCGGCCTTCTGAAGCTGTTCCAGTGGTCCAAAGTTGCCAGTGTTGAACCACTCTGACACGGCACTGAGCAAACATCCACGCAATCAGTTCTGCCGTTTAGAAATTCAAATGGTTCATAAATCAGGGACAGATTGACATTTATCACAAAGGCCCCATTCCCTCGACTAAGGAACCGTCTTTAACTAGGTACGCCTTACAACTGAGATACAATGGCAGGTTCTCCTTAAAACAGCAATCATTTACGAGTCTCATCCTTTACGCTGTTTGAATACATGGTTACCGGGCTGAGCCACAAGACTGGATGACTGTTTATGGCACAATGTCTCACAGTGCTATTGACTTTCCAACACTGCTAGTAGTTTAGCAGTTCTCAGTTAACTGTTTAACAAGTCACATGGGAAAAAACTCAAGATGCTCAAGGAATACTCAAAATAACCTATTGTTTCTGAAGCGAGTAACTACTGCGGGTCAAGTAAGAGGTCCCTCAAAAGTGTTTTTTTTTTGCTTATAAGGTTTAAGGTTATACCATTTTGGTTTCTAATATGACAATTTAAAGGTCAACATGTACATTTACAACAACTGGGCCAATACTGGACGCAGATGAAAATGCACCCTAGATGGGAAGCCGGAAGAGGTGGAAGTTCTTTACACAAGGTCTTTACTGAAGGGAAAGTACTACTTACCTGATCAAACGTTTCCTCAGTATGCTTATCCTTTGCTCTAATACTGTAGTCATAAATTGTACATACTGTATATCCTCATTATATTTATATATTTCAAGATTCATTCGATTCCAACAACTTCTTGGTGGGTATTTTTTTAGTCAATGAGTATATAAATACTTCAGTACTGTAATTAAAGTACTTGTACTTTTCTACTTACCAGCTCTGGACATCAGTCCATCCCAATCCCCCCTAACCGCCCCACTTCACACCCCCCAGAACTTAAGGAACTGATGTTTCCTGTAGCTGGCGCTTACATTTGAGCCACAAGAGCTACTCTGAATGCGTTAGATTCAGATTTTTTTGTACCGAGCCCCAGATAATGAAAAGAATTTGCCCTGGTTGTCCCAAGAGTTTCTTTACCTATAGCAGTTCTTAATGGAGGTCTAAGTATGGTCTTCTTGGACTCTAACCTACTTGTGCAAGCATGAAGGAGTCTCCAAATCTGGATCAACGAGACATTCCGAGCTCACTGCTTGCCTAGGTACTAATATCTGCACTTACCACGTTGCAATAGTAGGTAAAGGCTCCATGGCTAAATGAACAACCTCGCTTATTGCTTATTGCACTTTTTGTAAATCGCCGAAAATCCTGCTGAACACCAATAAGGAACCGCACTGCCATTAGGTAACATTCATTTCTCTTCTCATCTTTTAATAACGTTCCCATGAACAATGAACATATTGCTGTTCAGACTATGCTTTTAGGGTGTGCCTGTTTGCTGAACACATGCTGTAGACAGGCAGCCTTCTCGACAAGCGTTCTCATTAAGCACACTTTTATAGACTGATCTGCCAAAAGGAATTCTCTCCAGTGATATCCATCAAAATACTCAAGCTCTAAAGACACAGTGTGCGGCCAGATGTAACACAACGATGTAATCAAGCAGCCTTTCCCAGGTCTCTCTGGAACCCGCTGGACGCTCTGCGTAGTCGCTTTGTGCTTCACTACAGCATTCTCAATTTATTGCTAACAGTTACACACATGCCAGGCACTGTGGGTGTCATGACTTCATAGATCCCCGAAGTGTGAAATAAATCATGTACCCAAATATGGATGCCTGGATGCTTCTCTGGATGGAAACTGGGTTTAAATCGGCTTCAAGATTGCCCCAAAGGGTAGTATCCATTACCAACGTCACATCTTTCTTGAAAGAGCAATCCATTAAGCGGGCGGAAAGGAAATCCAGTCAAAACAACATAATAAATAAACTAAAATAAAGAAACCTCATGTTTCCCATTTTCCTTACAAGTATGAGTCAGTGGTGATTAAATCAATATGACAATATGAATATAATTTACATTTAAAGCACAGTCGTAGTAAATGTAGTTTCGTTTTCAACGAACGATGTTTGTCATGTCAAATGCGATGCCATTCCATATACAAATTTCAAAAGACTCAAAAATGCTAACAGTATATACGGTCATTATACCATTGCTAAAACAATCAGCCTAATTCTGCTTAGTTATTAAACACATAATTCACAGTTTGAATTGATGGACAGTAAATAGGCCAAGGAAGTCCTAATGTGGATTTTAAAGGATTTGTAGAGCTTGTGTCTGGAATAGTGTTCTGTGTCACCGGGAAAGCAGATTCTACGATTTAATCAGTGGCAGTACCAGAGGAAATCAGTAATAATAACTGGAGTGAAACCATAACAAAGGCAACACAACTAATAACAACTGATGAGCTGATTTTAAGCTACAGATTGACTGGCAAACACCCTCATCCAAAGCAGTTTACAACCGATACACTCTTCCAGTGTTACAGTACTGTATACAGTATAACGTATTGAACAGTATTATATATGAACATCATAACACTGCTCTAACAACATTATATCTAATCTAAGACTTTTACACATTACTGTACATTCCAAAGGAACTATCAGCCATATGTGCCCAAAGCAACAGCTTGGCAGTACAGCAACCAAGACCTGTACCCTAGATCTTCTGGGGTCTCCTCCAACAGTCCGATACCCTAACCTTAGTGCCACCACTGTCCCCAACAAGCTACATCAGGAGCACAGCTTACTGACATATGACTAATGTTATAGCTGCTACCGAGGGATGCGACTGTTTTGTTTTTCCAGAACTTTGTTTTATTTACCATGCTTTTTTTTTTGCAGTTTGGGAGGTAGCCTCCATCTCACAACTGGCATAAGTCACAGACTCTCGAATGTACAACAGCGTATTTTCACTAAGGCCAGCATCTGGTCCAAGTTTGTCCTCTCTTTTAAAAATGGATGCATAAAATAAGTCACTCTGCAGTATTTCTAACAGCAGTGATCAGTTCATATACAGCTAGAGGATATTTAATTACAGTAGATTTCGTTTTGAAATATCCCCTAATTATTGTGAGTAGTACATAAAGGACAAACAAGTGGCAGAAAAACGTGTTGTATCTTCATCCTCTCTGTGGAAGCACATCTGGAAGGGAAGCTCCAAACTGATGACATTTAGTCTTTAAGTGGAACTGACAATTCAAAAGGTGCAAAAAATATATCACAGGGCTTTCAGTTTTTGCTTGCTGAGCTTGAGCAGTCGGGTCTATAAAACCTAATTGGCCTAAACAAAATCTTGTAACACCATGGCACCCGGAGACCTCCGTGGGACTGTTAAGCTGTTTTGCTACTTGATTAAAAACTCCTGAGAGCTCAGGCTTTCTGTCTCAAATTTGCAATGGAAAATGGAAATGGAAATAATCCAATGGAAAATTCTTCTCCAAGAATATCATTCTGTAAATTCAATGGGAGAGAGAACATTGACAAAGAACAACAACTTACACGATAAAAGCCAAATGCTTCCAAGTTTCCCAGAGACTATTTATAGAACTTGCAGTTTGCCCAGCATGTGCTGACACAATGAGGTACCTCACATGTGGGCGATTATAAAAGAAAACCCACCCAATTCATAATTAGAAAGCATCAAGGACCTTGTATGTGATGTGTCCAGCTCATCCTGAAGCAGTTTTATGCGACCATTTGCAGCTTTAGTACAACGACAAGTCTCTGAATATCCAAATGAAAAAAAAAAACACGAAAAAAAAAATGATTTTTCCAACTTTCTTTACACATTTGCCCTACAACGCCATAATGAGAAAAAACAACAGTCCTACACATCAATAAAACATGAAAACCTAGAGTAACAGGGTGGGTAAAGTCAACATAATGCTGATTTAATACTCGGTAGAGCCCACTTTTTTTAATTACAGGCATCAGTTGGTTAGGATAGGGCCACAATTAGATTCATTGTTTCAGCAAGTGTATAATGAACAAATTCTCAACCCCAACATGTCAAACTTTTATTCGTCACACCATAATACTAACCTTCCTTCCGATCTCTGTGATTTTAGCGAATCTTTTTACCCTGTTTCCCTTCCAAAAAACTGGTTTCTTGGCTGTTACCTTTCCTAAAAAAATCACAGATGCCATCAAGCTTCTTCAGACTGTCAAAGAATCAATTTGGAATCCTGATGAAGCTGCCAGATGCTGCTAAATTCTTTCCACCATGGCCTATAGAAGCTGATTTTTATTTTCAGGTTTTTAAGGCCTGCTTGCATTGTAATAACGCGACTTAGAAATAATATAGTGTGGGCATAATATCACTGCTAAATCGACTAACACTTTTGCACAGTGCTGTACGTCAAGGTTTGACTTGGACGTTTATTTTATTATCCTTCAGCCTTTTGCATTTTTGATTGTTTGTTTGTTTTTGGTGTCGTGCTGGAAGAGGAACCTCCTGCACCCCTCATCTTGATCTACCAGAGAGAGACTTGTTTGCTCACAAAACGTTTTGCCACATCAGAAGCGCAAGGACACTCGGTGTGGCGCTTCTTTGTGAGTTTGTTTTTCCATGTACAGACTGACCAGTATCAGTCCTTCAAAGTCACATTCACTTCTTTGCAGTGTCCACCATCAATATCCACCCAAACCTTGTGTGTCTCTGAAATGGCCACTGATGCTAATAGCGATATAAAATAATTCAAACAATACCTTTTGCATCACATCCTTGTAACAGATTTTTAAAATGAAGTCTGAATGGCACAAAGCTTTGAATTCGATCCTTTCAGTTGCTCCAAACATGCTGTACATGTGCATAATAAACAGTGAACAACAAAGGTCTATGGCTTTTGAATGCAAATGTAGCGCATCAGCAACAAATATTAACTACATAAGAAGGACATTCGGGGTTTGGTTATCTGCTCCGATGTTCACACAAAGAGCAAATTTACGAGGTGCGTGAGCGAAGTGAACCAGAGATTCCAGTCATTCCGTTGCTGAATAAGAGGCAAATCAACTTTTCCATCAGCGTCCTAATGCGTCATCAGTCCTGCAAATCATGGTGCAGATGAGTTTCTCCTGCCTCCGTGGTGAAACTCTGAACGTCATGCTCACGCCTCAATCACAGCTAGGTGTTGATGAATGGATCACCAAGTACGCAAGCTAATTAAAATGGCACGTCATGAGGAACATCAGTTTTGAGCGGTGGTGCTTGACTCGTGTGTCTCAAATACGAAGGACATAAATCAAAACTAAATCCAAATGGACTGAACTACTTCATTTTTTAAAAGCTTTCTGGCATAATCGCATTCTAGTGCTATAACATACAGCGTAATTGTCTTATATCGAAGTATTAGAATGAACAAATAAGACCCTCTTTTAAGCCTAATTATCCTGGGCAGAAGCCTATTGAAGAACTCAAAGGGCACAGACGAGAATGTACTCTGCACTCTATGCCAGTCCCCAGGGTCACACGCCTTTAATCCCCACACTGGACCGGACTAAGTGGAGGTCATACTACATACTACTGTGGAATGTAGAAGCTGTTTTTAATACTGCACACAAATTTCTGTATTTTCTGGTTTTATTTTGATGAAGAGTCCGATTAGAATAGAAAAAAAACCCAATTATATATTTATTATTCTGTTGCTAAAACACAGGTACAAGACTTTTGCGCAGATTGTATGCAATTCACTTTATATGGCTTTAAACAACAGCCATTGACAATTGTTCATCAAACATTTTTCATCATTCATTTATTCATTGAGTTTTAGTAACAGGCTCATTTTAGGAAACGTCCCAATAGGCCTATCACAATACACAATGGTCAGGCCTCAGTTCATCACTCATGGAAGCCAAAGACTATCGAAATACTGAGGTACAGTACGGGTTAAATGCTTCTTGACTGAGGTAAGACCTGATCTTTTTGCCCTTGCAGGGACATCTATTGTAGCCTTGGTACAGAACCTTACTTGCATTCACCACACGTTCACTTAGGCACTGTTATGCCATACTACCTGCATCTCTCAGAAATAAGCAGCAAAAAACAAAGAACAGCTGCCATTAATCTTACAACATCTATAACAATGACTATTATCCAAATCAGGCCAAAAGCTGCCAAGACACAAAGCTGGTCTAGGCAGCGAGACCTCCTGACTTCGGCTCTTCAGAAAGGGAGTGATTTAGTCTTACTCCATATGCATCGTAATTAATCTCTACTTTAGGTCAGGATTTCCAATCCCAAGGGAAGAACAATATTTAATGGGCCGCTGGGCTAGATTAATGCGTGACACATAGACAGCCTGCGAGTTTGCGAGTGGGGGGCGGGTCACTTTCCACAGCATTATTGCATGCAAACGTCCAGACTGAGCAGCCTGGACGCAGCTGTTTTATCCAGTCGAAAAGCATTGTGAGGAAAGCTGTTTTTGTGCTGACCAAGCATTTTCCAATACAATCATCAAGAAAAAGATTTTCCGTGCATGGCAAATTCTTCAAGTGACCTCTTTAATTGTTTGGTCTATTTATGTCGGGTTGGATTAAATATCTTAAAGCTGCACCCTTTGTAGAATGATGGGAAAAAAAATATTGTTAAAATGTTAAAATCGTAAATACACTCACTGAACACTTTTTGGGAACACCTGTAGACCAACTCATTTTGTGCAATTACCCAATTAGCCAATTGTAAGGCAGAGCACACAACATATACAGACAGAAACCAGAAACTCCGGGTATTGAAACGGTACAAATGGGACCTCAGTGATTTGGACCAAAAAAGAATTAATGGTTGTTGATTTTCACTCACAGAGGTCTCTAGAGTACTATGAATGTCTCAGTAAATAAAAACACCCAGTGAGTGGCAGACAGAAACACCTTGTTGATGGGAAATACCAACAGAAAATGACCAGACTGGTTCGAGCTGACAGAACACCTATGGTATCTCAGCTATCCTCCCCTCTATAACTGTGGTGAGCATCTCGGGCTTGTCAGCAGATCAGACATTGAAGCAGAGAGGACCTACTTACAAATGCCAGAGAAGAATTTCCAGACTGCTTCAAACTGTTTAACTCGGATAACTACTCGTTACAAACGAGAAGAGCATCCCAGAACACAACATGTTGAATCTTGAAGCAGATGGGCTATAGCGATAGAAGACCACATCTTCTGGTGCCCCGTCTATCATCTGGGATGATAACAGGCAACAGAGGCTACAGTGCACACAGGCTCACCAAAATTGGACAATAGAAGATTGGAAGAAATGTTGCCTGGGCCCATGGGTCTCGGTTTTTGCTGTGGCATTTGGATGGTAGGGTCAGAATTTGGTGTAATCAACATGAACGCGTAGATCTATTCTGCCTTGTATCGAAGCTCAGGCTGGTAACGGTGGAGTAATGGTGGAGGATATTTTCTTGGACCGCATTAGACCCCTTAATACCAATTTACCATTGTTAAAATACTACAGCTTATTGAGTATTGTTGCACACCACGTGAATCCCATGACCAGAGTGCCATCTTCTACAGGCCATGTCACAAAGCTTCTCAAACTGGCTTCTCGGACATGACTATGAGTTCACTGTACGTGTAACGGCACCAGACCTCGATCCAATAAAGCAGCTTTGTGTACAGAATGTTAATATATCCTCAGTTGATTGAATCATTGCAGCCGTTCAATCTTCTCAAACGTACGCCCTTGTCTTTCCAGCACTTCCTTCAGTCCCTGCTGTAGATCTGGTGGCAGATTGGGGCCTATTAAACCTATTTTAAAGGAGTATAAAACCAAGTAAAGGAGTATGGTAGTAATGAAACGAGGGAGAGGAGCATGTTAGTCAGTGCCTTCAGCAATTTTCCTCTGGAAAAGCAACAGGAAACTGCCCCCACTTGCGCATGAACACACACATGGTACAAACACTGAAATGCCACGCTTGTACGCATGTGCACAGGCAAAAACCCTCCAATTGGGAGATTCAGTCTGTGGCCCACCGTGAGCCTGTGTAACACAGCAATCTCCTCCACGTCTGGTCTTTATTAACAAGGTTAATGACACCCCTGCAAATCAGGTAGATCTGAAACAGCCACCAGGACAGAACTGAGAAAAGGCCGCTCTGACTCAGCCCTATCTGGATAGAGTTGCAACAACAAAGGGACAAAATATCCCGTCTTAATCGTAATCCAAAGCAATCTTTATTATGGCTGCTGTCTGTTTCCACTAAAAGAACCTAAAATCTATATTAAAGAAGACTTTGACATTTTTTATTTAATGGTCTAATCACCAGTTTAGTTTTAACCTTTTTAGCTCTTGCTGTTTCCATAGAGGTCATGGCTCTCCAGACACTCAATCCAAATCCCGGCAATCCCATACATACACACTGGGCCAGTTTAGTGTAACCAATCAACTTAATGCTTGTCTATGGAATGTGGGTGGAAAACGACCAGTTTAGGGGAGCTTTCATTCTTAAAGGTTTCAATGTTGTCTCGGAACATGTGTATAACAGGCGGTTTGGTGACTGAGCAGTGACCTGCTAAACAATAACTGATCAAATTGCGCTCGAACCTCATAAAAGTATGGTTCTGTATATGATTCCGTTTGCCTTGTGAGGGCTGTTTTGTAAGTCCACACTTCTTTTGCTGCTTAATATAAACACTTTCTTCAAAATATTAGCTTTAGGACGCCGAGGTTACAGTAATAGTGACTATAAGCTTACAGAAACCGAAGGAATGAATGGGAGTCAGTGAAAAGTCCTCACAAGGATAGAAAGGATATTGTGTGTGTGTGTGTGTGTGTGTGTGTGTGTGTGTGTGTGTGTGTGTGTGTGTGTGTGTGTGTGTGTGTGTG
>JAYJMA010053225.1:0-10863 GCA_036873895.1 Parotocinclus cabessadecuia | reverse complement strand
TTATGATTTACACAACATCCCAAGTTCATTGAAATTGAGGTTGTATAAAACATAAAAATATGAAAAATAAAGATCACAGAAGATTAGTGAAATGATCTAATAGGAATTTAGTAGAGTCTATATGTTAAGTATGTTAAGTTTAAGCTGTTATTTATGTTTTAAATGCATACTGCTTATGTGCCTTGTAAGTCATGTCACTTTAATGACTGTCGTGTCCATGTTCATGTACACCAAGCCAACCCAAGTGTAGGCAGTAGGAACTTACCACACTGTCATATAGGCCATGGGACTGTAAAAAATATAATGTAACACAAGGGGACACTTTTCATACTGTCCAGTGCTATTCTCAGGAAATCTACCATACATGCCACAAGTCACTGCAAAAAGAGTAGTGGATAGTAATAAAGTAAATGTATTTGTTACTAGACTTAAGAAGCTTATTAATATAGCTTTACTAAAGCATTCCCGTAATAGACTTTTTACTTTATCTCAACTACATTTCAAAGTCATATTTTTTATTTTTTTACCCCACTACGTTATTGAAATCTGTCATTACGTTTGACTTATATGTGCATACAGAATTGAAAATCCCAATTAGCACACCAATTAGGTTATAGCACACACTTTGTTTTTAAATTGTTTTGACCTGTACTAATTAATTACATTCTGTTCAAAATTATTTTATCTAAAATTGTTTGATGAAATTGGTAGGGTGACATTAGAAATGAATAAATCATGGTATTTTTTACTTTTAATACTTAAGTACATTTGAAGGCAAACACTTTTGTACTTTTACTCAATGTTAGGTCCAAACGGAAGACGTAGTGGAATCATATTTTACCTTGGGTATCTCAACTCAACTAACTCAAGTACGTGGTTTGTGTATTTCGTCCACCACTGGAAATAATCATCATCACCCACACGAGAGAGAAAACATTTACACTTATTTGAAACTGAAACATCTTGTGAAAATCATGTAATATTTAATCATGTCTTATGAAATTCAGGTAATATACTTTTTATAGTTGTTCTTAAGTCACGAGAAGAAGATGATATATTTATACTATACTGTATGACAATGCCAAGTAGGCGAAGCCACTGTAAAATCTGTCCTGTAACGTTAAGGCGTATTTCATATTGTCGCCCGTCAATGTCACGGACTCTCATATAAGCCAAGCCTCTGCAATGCTTGCCATGTACTGCTAGGGGGCGCTTGACACATTGTCACGTGTCGATGTTACGTAGACCAAACCAGTGGCATGTGAAAAGGCCACAGTACCTTTTTATTATATTCTCATATGGCCGATCCAAGCCTAGGGCGACAGTGGAAAGAAAAAAAAATCTCACCACACCTTATAAGGAAGACACCTTGGTAGGGTCAAGACTAAAGGTTAAAAAAGTGCTAAACTCGGCTGAATTATTAATGGCAACATTATTAAAACAAAGAGCCATTTGGGTAGCAAAAGACTTTACTCACTGAAGAGCCAGAATGCCACTACTTTGAAACTTCTCCCGCTATCTGACCCCGCCACACCCATGCAAACAAACACGGATAGACAATCGCACACAGACCTGATGGAGACTTTGGTTGCTATGTGAACAATTATATAATGACGTTAAGGTTAAATATTTGATATAACGTCAGGAATAATATACTCAAAAACAATACTAAAAACATTTGGTAAAATGGCCTGGCGATGCCTTTGATTACAAAATGAGCCTCGATAAAATTGGAAATGTACAGTGCAACACTATTGTAATGTACGCTGAAACAAATTCATTGTGCGCTAATAATAAACACACCTTGACCAATTGTGCCCTTCCAAAGTATGTATATATGTACAGTATGTACAAGTTTTATCACTGAGACAACACAAAACTAACAATTCAGTAGGAATTAGTGAGAAAACGAGAGAAATTTGCATCTAATATTGACTCCAAATATCAGCACAACACTGCCATCTAGTGTGACCTTGAGAAGCGTGCACCCATTGATTTGTTCAGTGTTTCAAGCACAGTATGCAAAAAAGATAACTGGATGTTCTAGTTATGTTCTATTTAGGAGATATATGATGCTGATTTACATTATCTTAATTGATATGAAATCTGATTGATAAGTTCTTACTCATTTAGAGGTCCAGCAGTACATTTTGTGGTATTCCTCAGGTCTCAGTCGAGATATTATTACAAATGCAAATAGTTAGATACGTCATTTGAACCAATTACTTACTCTCTTCTTTTTATTCACTTATTTAACATCAGATCATCATCAATGGCTATTCATGACAGGTGCAGCGTTATATCGATACTAGCCAAACACTCTCACGAAGGGAGCAACACATTTTAAGCGACATATTAAGCTAAAGTAATGGAAACTGCAATACCATGAAACCCACATGGATCCAGGGAGTGGGTGAAAACTCTACACAAGTGGCGACGAAAGATGTGGATCTCAAGTGCTGTGTGGTGAGTGTGCTAACCATTTTCACTGCCCCCACTTGGAATCAGTTAAACATAGACTGGGTTATATGACCACATTCACCAAAGAGTGATTTTGGAGGGACTAAATTAGATACAGATATTGTACGTATGGAGTTCGCATGCCCTCCTCTAGTCCATGTGGGTTTACTCTGGGTGCTCTGGTTTCCTTCCACAGTCCAAAGACATGCAGTAGGTTAATTAATAACACACTGCATTGATTAACAGCCTAAATTGGGCTGATCTGAGTATCTATAGCTAGTTTCAAAGTAATCTTTTGTATCAATGTTACCTTGTGTCTGTCATGCATAGCCATTGATGCTGAGAAAATGTTGTGACAGTATGGAAAAACCCACACAGTATATTGTGCATTTAAACAGGGGAGGTCAACAGGCTATTGTATCCACAAAAACTCTTTGAGGAGGAGAAAAAAAGAAGTGCAAGGGGAGGAGGAGAAAAGGGCAGTGGATCTTGAGTTTTTCAAAAATATGAATAAGTATTCCTAAAATGTGCATATATTTCTTTCTCTCAAAGGCATAATATCATTAAATGATTCAAGCAATCTAGAGTAATTTCAGGGGAAAACGAGGGGGTATATGAATAAGCTGAACATCTGTAATCACTGATCCCTCAGATGACACTGCATCAAGAACTGGCAATCATCAATAGCTGTTATAACCACATACATTCACAAATGCCACAATGTGCAAAAAAGAAGCCCTATGGTACACCATGTCCAGACACTACATCGACTCCTCAGGTCTTGGAGGCAGCTGGAATGGACCATCACACAGAGGAAACCTGTACTGTGGTTAGATAATCCATTAATCCAGATATTGAAAAAATGACACCTTGTGCTCTGGACCACTGACGAAAAGGGCTACAGAGACTGTTATCAGTTAGTGTAAAAAACGCATGGTCTGTCATGGTATGTGGCTGTGTGAGTCCTTTTGACAAATGCAAAAGGCATGGATGTGCTTGTAAGGATACGGAAGAAGAGAGTATGGCTACTGGATTCGTCTGCCTGAAGTCCTGACCTGCCCCAACACAGTGGAGATTACACAGGATGAACTGGACAAAATATCACCTAAAACACTTCATCACTTGGAATCCTCTGTGCCAAAACATCGTTTAAGTGTTGGGAGAAGGAAAATCAACTTTACAAAGTAGTAAATATTTACTGTCCCATTAGTGACAAGGTATTTCCACTACAGTTAAGACAGTAAAATACTGCATGTATTGTGACATGGAACAGAATTTGAGGAATCAAAACGAACAGCAAAGAAACAAACTAAATACATCAATATCTTTACTTCTACTTATTATTAGACAATTCCATCACTAGGTCTAGGTAATTTGCAAAGTTTGCTTAAAATCTTGCCTAAGAACACTGCCATGAATAAGGAATAGTATCAAAACATCCTCCAAGAGCAACATCTCCCAACATTACCACCTGGAGAAGGACAATGTTTTTTCCAGCATGACACCGTACCATATCACAAAGCAAAAGTGATTATCCAATGGCTCAGTGAAGAAAACATGGAAACTCCCTGTGATCAATCCTCAAAAAGGGTGGACAAACAAAAATCCAGTAACCATCATCCACAAAATCACAAAATTGAGATCAAGATTTTGCCCAGAAGCTGTAAATATTACATATTTGATTTAAATTATATGTATTTGTCAATAAAAAGTTTAAAAACATATGAAGTGCTTATAATTTACTTCACTGTAATCATCTGACAAAAAGCTCAAAAACAACTGAGGCAGCAAACTTTGTGAAAAAGAGAATTTGTGCCATTCTCAAAACGTTTAGCCATGACTCTACTTATCACAGATGGTTATTTCTGTTGCCAGAAAACTTGGAAATGAAATTATCAATGCATTGTCTTGGATATACAACTTTTTCTCCCTTTTCATAGATTGGTATGTGATCACTTGTGTTAATTATGAGCTCTTCTGTATGTGCAGATGCTTGATAAGTGACACAAACACGATCATATTAATCACTAATCCATTTAAGACCTCACCAGCTTCTGCCTTCATCTGTTCCTCACTGCCCTGTTGTACCGGTGTTCTAATTGTAAGATGATACAAGACATCTGTTATATACTAATACAACCCCTAAAAACGCAAAAACAGTATGTGCTGTTATGTATTTATTCATTTTGGTGCCATTTGGTGGGTTATGTTGGTGACAAAACATTGAAAATGAATAAGTTCGAACTTTACAAGTCTGAAGACTAATGTTAACGTCAGACAGAATTCTGAAAAGTGCTTCAAATGGTGTTGTACTTATTTTTTACATGCCCTACTACACTGCTCACAAAATGAGCAGATATTTCAAAATGAATATGAAGAGGATCCAACAAGAAGTGCTGGATAATCTGATCCTGTCCCATTGATGTCCCATCGCTGGCCGTGTATTTTGGTACTTTTGGGTGATCATACACTACTCTAATGTATGGTACTCTCATCCAGTTTGACATGCTTCTGTTCACCCCCATAAATATGTCACTTGATATAAAGTCACCATAATTGAGTTTGCATTTCATTTGCGTAATCAAACAATTTTCTTCGACTTTTCATTTGCTTTTCTGATGATCTTGTTCAATGAAATACAATCAAATGCTTCTGTTTTAAAATTTCCCCTGCTTTTTGTGAGCAGTGCATTTAGTGCGGCGGAAAGCAGTTTGGGACGCTTTTTGGGTGCTTTCCGACAATCTGTGAACAGAAAAGTGCGAAGACTGTCTGGTTTTCTGCCAAACCGCGCTTTCAAAATAAAAGTTAGCCCGTGCCCGTATTATATGTAGTTGTATATTTATATACAGTACATACAGCTACATATAGTCTTAATATTTAAAGTGTGTATTCTTTACCCTAGATTCTTCACCCAAAACATTAAAACCACCTGATCCCGTTGTACCTGGTGAATACCACGTTTGTCTGTTGAAGATTGTATAGCTCTGTGTTTGATTTTATGCTCCATTTCACAAAACTTGTGTCTGAAATCGAAAAGACTTGGTACTACGTGGTTCATAACAATATTTAGGCAGGTGTAAGCATCAAATTTACATTTGCCTGACCATGTACATCATAGAAAAGATAACAAGACTAATAGAGAATGAAGGTTTAGTACTGATACTCTCATGCCCACTGTAGACTTTGTATTAATGGTGGACATGGGTAGCATGATGGGGAGGCAGCATCATTCTCAGATGGTGGGTCTGCACTGCATGTTGTGACTCATTTCCCCCCACAACTATCATTCCCAATTTTTCTACTTGTATCTGAATGGATCTTCTGTCTATTTAGTCCAAACGGAACAGTAATTGTTGTTCTCACACATTGAGGACACTTGCACACAAACACACTGCTACCGATTCCCATACTGTCCATCCTCAGACCGCTGTCAGTAGGTACTCACCACTGCTGACTCATCCTGCATGCCTTGTATTTATACTTACTCAGTCTTTGGCTATAATGATTTGTACTTAGCACTTATTCAGGTCTTTATTTATGAAGATTTCTCCCACATCCAACACATCAGCTACAAGAATGTTAGACTGTTGACTCACTTTCTATTATATGCAAATTCTTAACATGTACTATTGTAACTATATAATTAAAAGCATGCACAGACTGAATAACAAATTATGTTGTTCTCATAGATGATATGTTGCTTGTGGGAGAAATGTGGAAGAAACTCCCTGTGCACTGTCCAAAATGCCTTCAATAGAGCATAGTGGTGTCAGAACTTGGAACAACAGCAATGGAACAAGGATGCCTGGACTGATGAGTCATGTTTATCATGGTTAGATCCACGTGTGCACCATTGACCTTGGGAAATAAAGGATGTACTATGGAAAGATGTTGAGAAAATGTTGAGGCAGTATGGAAAATGCAAATAATACAAAACACTGTGTTCCTTAAATTTACTTTGACTTTAATTTCATTATGTACAGTGGTTCCTCAAAGAAACTTGCATTTTTCTCCCTATAGAGAGCTCAATTTCATTAAATTATTTAAATAATCTGAGGGAATTTCAATCCGTAAAGAGCAAGGTCCAGAAACCAGTTCCACTTTGCCCAGGACACACAAGAGTGCAGTAACTCCCTCCATCATTTAGTTATTAGGAGATGATGTGCCTCCAATAACTTACCGCTGCGGTCTCATTTTCCCAAATCTATTTTGTTATTTAATTTAAATTGTATTATTTACTGTATTTTACTATTAATACAACTTAACTATTTCAATTAACATTTAGGCCAATAAAGGAGGATGGGTCCCTTGTTGAGTCTTGGTTCTCCCAAGGTTTTTTCCTTCAACATTCAGGGAGTTTTTCCTTGCTACTGTCACCCTAGGCTTTCTCAGTTTGGCATTGGCCTTTTAAGATAATAAAATATTGCAAAGCTGCTATAAGACAATGCTCCATTGTAAAAAGTGATATATAAATTAATTTGACTTGACTTGACTTGACAGTCAGCAATAAGGACAAAAGCTTGCCATGTTATGAAGTTGTTTTAGTGCTACTTCTGTGATGACAGCATAAATGTAGAAGAATACACTGAGATTTTTGAGGAACATATTTTATAAAGGTGCCATCTTTTCAGGGACACCCATGCAATTTTAACCATCATAAAGCAGAACAAGCCAAATCAGAAAAGAAATCAGAATAATATGCAAATCCCTTACTATTTTTATTTGAGAAGCATTATTTTTCGAACATTTCCATAATTTTCTTATATGTTTTGACTACTGGATCTCTGCCCAAGTTTGTTCCTTAAAGGCTCAACCTTTTGTGGATACCGTTGTTTTCTTCGGTAGCCCTAAATTACCCCAGCCCCAACTTTTTAGGAATGTGTCGCAGAATTGCACTAATAAAGTAACAATGACTTACAATGAAGTAACCAAACAAATATCTTGTGTTCATATAGTCTGCAATGGAATAACAGTCAAAGTTCATTTAAGAAGCACTGTGTTTTGTTCTAGTCAATTTCCGTACACGTTTTTCCTAATTTGGTGTTGTATGTCTGCATCTGGGGCAGCACGATGGTGCTCTGAGATCCTCAGTTTGATCCTCACCCTGGGTTCTGTCTGTATGGAGTATGCATGTCCTCCCCATGGTTGAATGGGATTTCGCTGGGTACTCCATTTTTCTCCCAAGTACCAAAAAAAATGCTTGTTAGGTCAAACGCTGTTTCCAAAGGGCCCTTGTTGTGTGAATGTGTGACTGCAATGTGCACTACAATGGATTTGGTGTCTTGGGTTGTTCCTGCTCTCCAACAACCCTGACTAGGATAAGCCGATAAGATAACGAATGAATGAATGAATGAACGTGTGCATGGGAATCAAACATGTCCTTCCAGTAGTGTACTATCGAGTGCATTTCAGTAAGATTCAGTATTAGGTTATTTTGATATGTGGACTGTAAACATGAGCACAACCACCGCGCAGGTCACATGCACACGCACTCGTGCGCGCGCACCCACTGCGCGCTAGACTACGGAATGAAGACCGATAGGATGAGGCGCAGCGGCAGCAGCAGCAGGAACAACGCGACTAGTATTTTGAAATGACGGTAAAAGCAAAGCCGAAAATAGCTTAGTCGTAAGCAGCTTCACGTTAACCTGAGCTCGTTTACAACAAAGAGGAGAGAAGGAAGGCGTTTTTGGGTTTACATTGTAACAGATCGTGAAGCGGGCTGGTCCCGGGGTGATCCGGATCGGCAGTGCGGTCCGAACAACGCGTCTGTTTTTTGCAAACCAGGTAAATTGAATTCTTTTCTGCAATCTATTTGGCGTTTAGACGAAGTGATCGGTGGTGTTAATGTTGTAGCTGTCATGCCGTACGTGGTTTGTTTTACCATTTGTTGACAACAGCACAGATCCAACACATGACAGCACAAGAGCGTGTTACGTTACTGCTTACTCCGCCAAGGCCAACTAATGTTAGTAAACAAGCTTGGATCGGTTTCCTAAAGCGTCGCGGCGTAAACACGACTGTTACCGAGTACCACATTAAAACCTAATCTAATTACCTCTACTCAAATCTTAAACACGACACGTTTCAAGAAATCTGGCCCTAAATGAGTAGCACGCTCGCTAGCCATACTAGCTAGCTGGGTATTTTAGTCCAGCTGGTTAGTGTATCCTTTAGCAAGCCTAATTATTTTATTCCTATTTCATTAATCAGGCTAGCTAACTGGGTCATTCTTGAAAACGAGCACAACCGACGCGTTGCTTTGCCGGATAGAATCACATGAACACTAGCTGGCTTCCAGAAACCGAAACATGGTTCAACCTGAAGATAGGCGAACGGATTTGGCTCGGGTTGCGTCGCAAACCTCATGTTAGATACTAACTAGTGTGAAACGTCTAGATTCCGTGTGTTCTGATTTGGTGTACTATGTAGTACGGCAGTGTTAGGATTGGGACGCCGCCTTGGTAATGCCAACTAGCAGCTATGGTATCGAAAGGAAACATGCAATTTAAATGACTGTTTATTTGTTACTCTTATTAGGATAGCTATGGAAAAAGGAAAGGTTCGATGCCTTCATGAGAGATGTATAAAAAAAACAGCACCCGTGTTTTCGCATTTGACGGGTTTGGCAGCTTTGTTAACGTGTTCTTTGGCTCTTTCGCTGCACGTGTACTTGATTTTGACCATCAGAAGTACCAGTTTTCAGTTGTTTTAATAAGGTGTGGTTAGCGAACAAGATCCTCTTTGCAGGCATTTATGTGGAGAGCTGAGCATGTACACACACACACAACACACAACACACACACACACGGCCCAGCCCCTTCTAGGAAATGCACATTTAGCTATAGTGTAAACAGCGCGGAGGAGCGGAAGGAGTCCTGAGTCCTCCTTTATAAACATTAGTCCAGATCGGTGTCTGTGCATCCATTAAATCAGGAAAACTAAAGTACTATGGGGTCTTTCTGGTTAGCTAGCTACATTTGAGATTGCTTTGATCCAAGTCTGGCTATTCTTCCTCTCCATGGTAACTAATGCTTGAATGCCTGCTTGAGGAGAATAGATCAATAACACCCGTTCGACCAATCGGCTTCCATATACTGTCTGCTCTCATAGTGTCGTCACACTTCCTTTGATCTGCAAGCAGTGTTTGTGTATGGAAAAAAACTATTTGAGATCCTACAAAAGTTACTTTGTGGAAATGTTCTTCCGAGTCTTTGGTCTATATTGACATGATAGCATTAGGCAGGTGCTGCAGATTTGTCAGTTGACTGAGCTCAGAAAATTGGTACTTTCGTGGTCATAAAGGGATGGACATGGTTAACAACAATATTCAAATCAGCAGTGGCATTCAAATGCCTAAATGCATATTATTTCAAATTTTGTCCCTACCAGCTGAATGTGACAGCAGAAATTGAGATTAATCTGACTAGGCAATGTTTTTCTAATCTTCAGTTTTTCAGTTTTGCTGCACCCGTGTGATTGGTAGCTTCAGTTGTGTGTTTTTGGAGAACATGAGTGGGTACTGTTGTGGTCTTTTGCTGCTGTATCTTGACTGCTTCTATGTTGAGAGATGCTCTTCTGCATACCTTAGTTGTAACTAGTGGTATTTGTAATTATGGTTACCTCTGTCATCTTGAAAAAGTCTGGCCTTTCTTCTCTGTCCTCTGGCAGGAATAAGGTATTTTGTTTTTTGGACTGTTGTTAGTAAATCCAAGTGATTGCTTTGCCTGAAAATCCCAGAAGATAAGCATTACCATGTCACTTACAAAGTTACTGAAATCACATTTCCTACAGGTTATGATGCTCAGTTTGAACCTCAGCAGGTTGTCGTCACCACTTTACCATGTGCGTATACCTAAATGCATTTAGTTAGGTTCTGATCGTATAATTTAACAATCAGTTTATTTTGTTAACAAACAGTTGAACAGGTGTACACAGGAAAGGACCAGGGAGCATAGATCTATTTTTATTCGTGTGTTGTGTTGCAAATGACATACTGAGACACTTTCAACCTTGCAATAGGGTGTCATGGTGCACAAACTTCATGATGCTTTTTGTTTTTGCACTCAGAAAGGTTTACGATCTAGTAGGGATGGGCGATCTGACAAAAATTTCATATCCATTTTAAAACTAGGTCACAACCTTAATTTAGCTGCTCTTTTTGCTTGTTGGTTATTTAGGCCAATTTGCAAACTAAGCACAGCTACCAAACCTGTGTTAAGATGTGCTATGGTCCATATTGGTGCCATGCAAAAATGACACGATGTGCTTTGTGGAGACTGACGATGTCGCATACATTCTGTTTATGCCTTCTAATGCATGGTGCTTTTGATCACCAGAGGGTGCAATCCCATACAAGTTGAGTGTAATAAATAGAAATACAGTGATCGATCGGCCAGGGAC
>JAYJMA010053214.1:0-10863 GCA_036873895.1 Parotocinclus cabessadecuia | reverse complement strand
TGAAGTTGTACATCAAGAAAGAATGGGAAAGAATTCCACCTACAAAGCTTCAACAATTAGTGTCCTCAGTTCCCAAACACAGTTTTGTTAAAAGGAAAGGTGATGTAACAGAAAGCTAAACATGCCAATGTCCCAACTTTTTTCAAAATGAGTAAATATTTGAAAAAAAAAACAAAGTTTATCCGTTTGAACTTGTCTTTGTAGTGTATTCAATTGAATATGGCTTGAAAAGGGTTTGCAAATAAACCTGTTCTGTTTTTATTTATGTTTTACATAACGTCTCAGTTTCAATGGAATTGGGGTTGTTTATCAGAAAATACGGGAAATGTGTTTGTAGTATTGAAACCCCCCAGAGCAAAACAGCTTCTATAGCATACAGTGGTATGTAGAATGTCCGCCCCGTTACGCTTGAGCAATAGCAGCATCCAGAAGCTTCACTGTGAGGCTAGAATGTTTTTTGGGTAGCAGCTAAGAAACAACTTTTTTAAAAAGGACTGGAATAAAGATCAGGGGACAAATTTAAGTTTTAAATGTTGGGGTCCAATCATTGACAATATATGTTCATTGGGCCATTGCTAAAACAACAGATCTAATGGTGACCTAAGACTTTTGCACAGTACTGTATTTCACAGCTATAAACTTGTTCAGTAAAAGCCAAACTAGTTTCTAACCTAAAGTTCATGCCTTATATGTTTGATTCTACAAGCATTAGATGAACATTAGAAGAAGAAGCTGGGTGTGGGGATTTGGGTTGTGGGGGTGCTAAAAAAGGTGCAAACGTGGAGGCATCTTCCACTTTACTTCGGGGCAGCAACTTTGTCCTCATAGGTGATAGTGACGCTGCGCTCAGGAACATCCTGAAGCTTCCAGAGAGCACAAATACTCAGCACGCCATCAGGGGACAGACAGGAGGTAAAAGTTCTGGGGTTGACTCTTGCCGGCACCTTGTATCTCCTGAAGAACTCCCTTGTCACACACCCATGTTCGTCCTGTAAAGAATCAGGAAATTTTGCAATCACACAAAGAACAGTCTTTCTGTTGCATTAGGTGTAGTCTTATGTGGAATTACCTGTTGTTCTTCGTGTTTTCCATAAACGGTGATATAATCATCGTCGACCTTGACTGACAGCTTATCGGGAGAAAAATCTTTTACATCCAGGCTGATTATAAAACGCTCTTTTTCCATTCTAACCTGAATGTCAAAATGTCAAACATGCACAATGGTGAACCACCTGAAGCTCTCATCTTATTATCCACATGCTGCCATGTTGCGTGCCCATTCAAAAGCGCTCGTGCTTACCTCTGACATGCCACTGTCCCACCCGTTTGAATTGGGCCACAAATAAGGCCGGTAACCCAACACTGTGGCAAGGGATGCAAAAAAATCACTTTCCCACTGATCCCAGAAGCGCCAGTCCAAGATCTGGAAAGGAAGGAAAGCTGGGAAAAAGCAATGACGACGCCAGTTCTGAATGGCAATGTCCATTATTAAGTGAATAAGTGGCTCTTGCAGTTGCAGTTGCAACTCTGAATACGTAACTAACGTGCCTGCCTCGGCCCATATTTATGCTCTGACCGAGTCCCCGTTAACTATGTGCCCACCCACTGGTCTTGCTCCAATTATGAGGTAAAGTGTTTGTGCAGCTCTTTTCCCCTCTGCCCTCTTGATGGGCACTAATGCAAAGCTATCACCTCACCCCATGGATCAATCCTACACAGAACCCAGGATTAACCTTTGGGATTGAATTTCGCTGACTTTGCCATGGAAACACTACGTTGGAATGGTTTTGACCAAAGAGTCATGTAAATTGGCCGGTGCCCCAGCAGAAACTCATGCCAGGGGAGTCTGGATGGGGCACGGACAGCTGCAGTTGATTTCCACCCAGTATGTGTCAGTGAAGAACTCAGGCAGAAGATAATATGATGCCCCCCTAAAAACAAGCAGGAATGCAGTGCTAAGCAGATTAAAAGATCCATTCTGAATAAACTAGGATAAAAGGATGGTTCAGCCTGGCAGGAAACACAGCCGTTCCAAACCCTGCTAACCATGAGGTCTTGCCAAAATCATTTTGGTCCCTGATCACCAGACATTTCTATTCCCTTTAAAAATTGCATTTCTGAGCTGGGCTGTGGGTCCACCACTGGCTGTCAATGTTTCATTAAAAGTTGTAGGAAGCAGAGAGTCAGCAAAATTTGCTTTGGATTAACAGAATGCCCAGGTGCACTGGCAAGCTCAATCCCAATTTAATTTTTATCTGACTCTATGTGCACTGAGTAGCATAGGCAACCAGTAACTAAAGTGGTGCATAATGCATAGTATATAGTGCACATACGTAGGGAGCAGGAAGTCATTTAAAACAGAACCATAACTTTCCCATTATTGTGTTTAAAGGTGTTCTTCACATCTTCCTACGCAATGAATTTTTAATGGCCAATGGTAACTATGAATGGGTTTCAATGGGTGGGTAGATGATTTCTTTGTGTCTTCAGTGCCCTCCCCAGCCCACCCGTAGATATGCCCCTGCTTGTACTGATATACCCATTGATTCTCAGTATTAAATAATTATAGTTTTTGGTTTACAACAAGTCAGATCATCAACTTTCTGCCCTGCAGTCCTTAAGTAAAGTCCATAAAGACTAGTTCAACTTTAATGGTGGTAAGGTCAAGATTCTGTTAAATTAAGCTCAATTAGACAGCATCAGACACCTTCCAATGCACTGGGATGCCAAAAGTGAGTCAGGGCTTATTGTCTAACACCAGAAGTCGACCTGACAAGAACAAAGGCTGTTGTTAGTTGTAAACATGGGGTTCAAACGCCATAATAATTTCATAGGTGTTTTGAATGGAATCGCTCAAATGTCCACAAACTGTGGAATTGCAATACATGCCAATATATCACAATGCCTTATAAACTATGCGCCCACCTTTCTTCTCATTATCTCTTTTGATTTCAATTCCTTTGTTAAATGATATGACTGTCTTTTTAGGGGTGTGCGTGTTAGCTATGTTTAGAGTTCAAATAAAAAGTCTTATAAGTTTTAAAATTATGCCTGTTCTATTCATTATTATATCTACGGGTTGCTTTGTCCATTACTTGTCTTAATACCACATCAATCTTTGGTCCCCATTGTTCAATTTTTACAAATAATTTCTAGGGTGGCCAAGAAGTCCCTCCTTTTGAGTCCCTCCTCATAGCATTGAGGCAGTTTTTCTTGCCATTCTCACCCTAAGCCTTCTCAAACAGAACCAGTTGTTACTGTTACAGTAATGGCTACGTGTTGGGTACGTAGACAGTTGACAATGGAATGCCTGACTCTAAAGCAAATGTCAACATGAAAGCAAATGAAGTTTAGAATTCCAATCAACTGCACCTTTTCCCCAAAAAGAGGGCATGTCTGGGGAAACATGAGACATATGGTTAACCTAAAATTATTAACTGGATGCCACTAAGTGTTACTAACAGTGTTTACTAATTAAACTGGCGTCTACATACTTTTGCCCATATAGCGCACAATTGGCCTTTCAGCCCATAGTAATTCTGTGTTGCCAATGCACCTATTATGAGCAATGACTGTCAGTATAGCATCATTGGTTCCCAGGCCCGTGGTGGGAGCTGCTTGGTGGGTTAGGGAGGGGTGAGAAGGAGGAGATGGTGGCGAAGGGGGTTGGGTAAACACACCAAAGCTGAGCCGTCTGAGCTGAGGCAGAAACAACAGAGAGAGACGTCTAAGGGGGGACGGAGAGGCACGGGAAAGGCATCCGTCTAACAATTTTGCAGAGCGGATGCAGAAAGAAACATGAATACAGCAGCCAGAGAGTACGGCATTTTACCGGTTCCTTTTTTGTTTCTTGTCATAGATCAGCACTGAATACAGCACTGCCTCATGCTTCATAAATAGATGCTGATCAGGATTTCAGTACCCGTTCTAGTCTGAAAAGGAATTAATCAAGGTCTTAAGCCTTGAACCGGTGGCCAAACTGTCCTGTTCTGCAGGATTTACCAAACATGGAGTGATCAGGATTTGCACTAGCTGAAAGGGATTTGGGGATATTTTGTGGCTGGGGGCTTGTTCCCATCCCTGCTAGACTTGAGCACCATTCTGAGTGCAGGCTGCTTTTGTTGTCACTGACTGATGTACCCACCCTTTTGACTGCTTCGTTTTGTTATGGTCCTATTCTGCTGCTCCATCATACACTGCACTTTGGAAAGGAACAGCATGGGAGGTTAGGAGTGCTGCGACCAGCATGGGAGCCAAACCGATGAAATGGTATGAATTAATTATTATGTATTTGGTTCTTACTTACAGAGCTCCATTTCAGCAAATGGATACAGTCTCTCTTACATTGCCCCCATTCTTTATCACTGATCCAATGCATGTTAAGTACCTGGACTGTGATGACTTAATCTATCATGAGTGTTCGGGTCTCTCAAAACTAATTTAAAGTCATATATTTTCTTAATAAAGATGAGCTGGTTTAGCTGGCTTAGATCTCTGTCAGTACTGCTAGCAAAACAGCTGCCTGGCAAAAGCTGTTCAACCATCTGTTCTTCACTGCTTTTCATTCTTGTGTTGCATGTTGACCAGGTTTTGAATAAATGCTTCATGCATGGCTAGAGAACATCTTTAAGGTCAGGTGACTATTATTTGTATTCATTATGAATTACATATTCTGTCCAGCATACTCGAGATGGTAAATTGTCTGGCAAGATGGGCTACATGGAACCAATTGTTTTAAGCTGTCTGTAACATAGCATACACAAAGTAACACATTTAACAATCTTCATTGAAACGATGCACAAATTTGGACTGAGCCCCAAAATCAAATATTAATAATGTCAGTGGGAAAGAACAGGCCTACTTTTCTTTCTAGTCAACTCATGCATCTGTGTTTCTTAGCAACTGCAAAAAAGCAGCGATGCAACCACAGAGCTTTCACAGCTCCCCAAAATATGTTTGGTTGATACAGGAAAATAATCATAAACTGGTAGCATCAGATTTTCTTGTAAAATACGTATAATTTACTGTAACAAATATGAATGATACATGTTTAATTCTTAAACAATACGAATTACTGTAACTATGATATTATGTTCAGTTTGATTATCCTGTGGCAGTTTAGAGTATCCAATCCATTTACAGGTATGACACTGGGAGAAGGAAACTTAAATATTCAAGAGCAGAACATGTCTGGACACCCATTGGTTTCCTTGAGCTACCACAGAACCCAACATGAAAAACTAAATGATGAAAGACAAACAGAACCATAGGCAAGACAACTTACCAGGAGAACATCCCGGTAGATGGGAACCCCTCATCAGGCCACACACCATGGACGGCTGTACTGAGCTCAGCAGTACCTTCTCGCAGACGCATTGAATGATAAGGTTCACAATCCAACCAACAGACAACAAACAAAAATCAGGATAATACACAAATCAGCATTTGGATCAGCATCTAGTTGGAACACATGAATACCTTGATATACAAGACAAGATAAATTGAACCTGCTGTGGGATAATAGAGGTTTATATTATATATCAAATAAAGGTATTAAGGTATAAAGGTCAGCTTACATCTGGTTTACCAGTTAGGGAATTCTGGACATGTTTGCCTGGGTTTCACATGTCAGGTCTTTTGAGTCCACATTCCTGTGGAGTTCTGCGGCGTCAAATATCACTGTGGTTTGAAAGAAAATCCCAGTGGGCATGGAGTTAATGCTTCATAACAACACTGTTCTAGGAATTATCAGTACTAAGGAAGCATAGAGCAATCCCTAAACATTGAGTTATATCTGGTAGATACACCAGAATTATATTGATTATGATATCTTCATTACAAAAACCTTTCTAATGACATCACCAGTCTCAGCTCACCCAGCCCCACACACACCCCCAAAGACGAGTACATCACGGGTCAGTCTGAAGTGAAGAGCGAGTTTGTGGGAAACTACACAGAGCAACCCCAGAGCCTTAAAGGTAACACAAGTCACTAGATATCACAAATGACCTTTATCTTCCTGCTCCTGCTTTATGCTCCATTGCAATGATCTCATTCCAGAAGATACCATAAAGTCCTCAGCCAATGAGCCGACTCCAGGGCCTGAGCATGCTGGTACAGGAGATGGGGGCTCATGGGAGGAGCAGCTGTATGCCCAGCAGGAACAACTGGAGAAGGAGATGCAAGAAACCAGAAAGATGGTATCAAGGCTCCAGGTAAGCTGAGGCAAGCAACTAGGATAAAACCAAAAAACTACTCATAGCATATAAGAGCTCTCAAGAAACCTAAAATATTTCTTACATTAATGAATTGAGTAATGGAATGAGGGTTAGATGTTCCTCCACAAGGGTGGCATCTCTTGGGTGGTTCGCTGCCAGATTGTCCCAAATCTTTGTAGTTTGTACATTTGCAAGGAAGTTCTTTGTCATTTCAGCTTTTCAAATAGAATCAGTAAAGCCAAATTGACCAGGTGGGGAAAATAGCTGGCTGTGATGTATTTTTTAATAACGTCTACTATTTATTTAAAATGATTTGATCTAAAATTCTAAATCAAAAGTACTAGTATTCTTTGTTTAATGACTGCATTATGGTCTGTAACAGACTGTTGACTGAAATGGGTATTAACCAGACTTTACCATAGTTACGTAGTCTTGCTACTGTAATGTAAATATAAAGGGTATTTTTCACAAGAGTTCAGTATGATGACTTGGTGGGTAGCGCCGCTTCCTCACAGCAAGAAGGTCCCAGGTTCGAGCAGCCTGGGTCCTTATTGTGTGGAGTCTGCATGTCCTCCCCTTGTCTGCGTGGGTTTACTCCGGGTACTCCGGGTTTCCTCCCACAGCCCAAAGACATGCGTTATGTCGTTCGGTCACTCTAAGCTGGCATTGATTCGAAGGAGTAATGGCCTGACCACCCACCCAGCGGGGTGGTGTTAAATAATGGCTAAAACACCACTGCACTGGTGTGACCAACAACGTCTATAAGGCGTATGACAGACTGGCCGGTCAAGATGATCAAGGGGATTTTCACAAGAAAGCTGCGTGCAAACAATACGTAAATGTGTAAAAGAAAAAGATCAATAACGCATCTAAAGCTTAAACTGTCAAGAGTAATCTACGGCACGGTCAAACTGTTCAAATACATGACAATGTTCCAAACAAGTAGGTCTACACACTAACAATCAAAACATAAACACAAAATGTATAGTATAAGTAAAAATGAACATACCTCACTGGCTGCACACAACCAAGAGGAAATAGGTCCATTTGAAGAAACACTGGAGGATTTCCAGACCAGGCAACGCAATATAACCTTAAAGCAAAGACTCTTCTTGGCACAGATACATATGGACAAGTAAAGGTTCCTACTTATGAAATTAGTTAATGGAAATGAAATCAATATTCATAAAAACAGATGTAGTAAAGATGTTGACAAAACATCAAACTATGACATTAATAATATTTATACATGTGCTAAACTAAAAAAAACAGCTGTTTAGAGCCCCAATGTTAAAATATTTTTTAAATGTTATAAATTGTTATAGCATCTCAGTCATTAATTTGAAATTACTTTCATCTGTTGGTCATTAAAGGGTGCTTACCTGTAGAGCATAAAAGTTGCTGCAACACTAAATACTAGAAGTTACATAAAGGGACCGATTACAATAACTGCCAAAATTACATCCATAAGCATAGCCCCTGGATCACTGGTTCTTCTAACCATCTGCTGCCATCGAGAAATACCCCAGGGCTTTTATTGCATCTCATCCAGTCCTTTTCGTGTATTGCTTCTCCTAGGCTTTGCTGCTTCACGGGTCGCTGCCTGAAGATGAGCAAACAGCATCTCTGTTTGGAGATAGTGCTGGCAATACAGAGCAGCAGTTGGTAATATTTTTGTGCCTAAATAGCAGTCTGCCTTGACTAGGACAGACCGAGGCTTTATCTACACACTCTATGTAACTTATCAACTGGGAATATTCACCTTCTTCCCTCTCTTGTCTAGATTTTAATCCGTAGTCGCCTTGACCAGAGCATGGAAGAGTCTCTGGATCTGAAGGTTAGTGTACCTGTGAAGTATGAGTATAAAACAACTAAAACATGACTCAAGAACGTATTAAGAAAAACTATGTCCATCTTTTAGAGAGAGCTGCTGAGGTACAAGCAGGAAGCCCGGAACCTTCAGGCTGTTAAGGTAAGCAGGACCATTTAGGCCTTAATAACCTAGGAGGATACTTTAGCTGTAGAAGCAGTGCTTATATAATAAACCAGACCACATACACAGGCATTAACTGTAGTGGAATTGTAGTTTGGTTTGTTCAAAATAAAAATCGGTCGGTCCACTAGGATTCCACTACTAGCCATGCCAGTTAAAGTCTAACAATTCAGCATAGTTGGGCTCCAGGATAGTTGTGGACAAGATGAGGCAAAGACTTTTTGCCATTTTGGACTGAAATCCACCATATAACCACCAAAATACAGCACATCTACTTTGGAGCATGAATGTTGTTAAATGACGAATACTGTAATGGATTTTCTTATAAGTATTTTGCAAACATCTTTACAGCATTACATTTTTACATGCATACATGCGTTTTGTGCATCAGTGTGGGTTCTGGTCAACTGGGGAAATACAGTCATGTTGGTCAAGGTGTGTTGAATATCCAATCCAATACTAGATAGTTGCCTGGAAAAATGTTTTTGTATAAAGGAGAAATTCAAAAGTGAAAAATGACCAAATAATCCTCAGACCATATAAGGGCTAATAGCATCTGCTGCATCGTGGGACTGTGGTAGCCTAGTGGGACCAGAAAGTCCAGGTTTCAAATCCCACATCTGCTAAGCTGCCACAGTTATCCCCCTGGAAAAGGGCATCAACTAAATGTAGATATTAGGTTTAAAGGAAAAACAGTATTGATGACATGGCGAGTATGCGTCTATATAAGTTTTACTATAATTTACTACTAAGTACAAAAAAGTAGCTTTCAGTTTGCTCTGTGCTTTGTGTATTCCCTAGGATGCTTTGCAGTACCGCATGTCAGTGCAGGAGGACTCAGTTCTGCAGCTCAAACAGGAACTGCTCAGATCCAGCATGGCCAAGGAGGAGCTAGAAGGGCAGAATGTAAGGGAGGAATCTTAACCTTAAATAAGTCTTAATCACAGACAGCAAAAAGCCATGAGCTCATTTATATGAAATGGAACTAGAAGTGATTCACACATGGATGAACATGAATTTGTGTTGTATGCTCCCGTGATCCACTAAACAGACTCAGCTAGACTGCCCCAAAGCCAGAGGAGCAATAAGACTGATATCTAGGAGCACCTGGTGAGACTGAACAGATATGCACTGGGAAGTCCCTGTACTGGGATGCCAATGATGTAAACAAAACCAGACTCAAACTTAGACTGGGATAGACTGGTACTCTAGGCACTGGGGGGAACTGGTATGTAACCAATAACTCTTGCTGATGGAACAGGACACGAACAAGGAAGCCTCACTGTTGGAAACTGGTGTTCAGCCAACAAAGCCAACTGACTGTATGTCTGTCAAGAAGGGTGAAAGGCTTTTCCTTAAAGACTAAATTGATTAAAGACTAATTGATTAAAGACAAAGCGGCACTGTTCCATCAGGAAAGAATTCCTGGTTCATGCCTGTGTCTACTTTTGTTTAACTCCCTGCCATTCTTGGGTTAAGTCCAGTTCCTTTTGCACACCTGATAAGTCAGCAGTGAGGGTTCAGTACCTGTGTCCTCCGTTTGTCTATTGTGTGTGTTCTTCCGGCTTCTGAGATTCAAGGTTCCTCTAGGTCTATGGGGCTTGGTCTGTGGTAATGTAAGCAAACCAGGGGCACAGCTGACAATTTGCATAACCATCATGTGTTACCAGGAGGAACTACAAAGGAAGCAGACTGACAGAGACAGACTGCTCAGTGAATACAAAGTAAGCCATCTTCCTGAGCTCTACAATTAGTCTGCGAGGCATATTAAAACAAACATGCGTGTACTTTGTCATAGAAAGATCTTGCACAGAAGGAGCGGCAGCTTCAGCAGCAGCAAGCTAAGCTGGAGGAGTCACAGTGCAAACTCAACGAGAGCAGTCACCACAGGGTAAAGTAGAAATACCTCAGATGTTTTCATGTTTCAGCACCTTCAAACTGTATACAATGTACCGTTTAAAGGAATACTACCTCTATCCAAGTAACCAAAATCAATACCCATCACATCTTCTAAAGTATAAGCAACAAGACTGACAGATATTTCCTTTTAGCCCTGTGCTGCTGGTTAGTTCCCGGTTCCTCACGATCCTGTATTGGATTAAGTGGATATGAAAAGTATTAAAAAGCTTTAAAAAAAACAGGGATTAATGTCTCAAATTTTCAAAGAAAAAAAATCATTTAAAGAGCTACATTCATTCATTCATTATCTATATCATTATCCACACGGGAATGCGGGCCAGATGGTGCCCACCTGGCAAGGGCAGGAACAACCCTAGACAGGGTGCCAATCAATCATAGGGTGCGCGCACACACAAACACACACACACACACACACACACACACACACACACACATGGCTACTTTTATAGACACCAATTAACACACGTCTTTGGACTGTGGGAGGAAACCAGAGAACCCAGAGTAGACGCATGAAGACAAGGGGAGGACATGCAGACTCCACACAGAAAAGACCCAGGCAGCTCCACCCTGGGATTGAACCCAGGACCTTCTTGTTGTGAGGCAGCGCTGCTACTCACCGATCCACCGTGCTGCCCTAAAGAGATACACTATTAAAAAACAAACCAACACGAAAACACAAAAAAGATGCTTTTCTGATATGTCTAAAGAAATTTACATTTAAGTGGCATGTAC
>JAYJMA010053203.1:0-10863 GCA_036873895.1 Parotocinclus cabessadecuia | reverse complement strand
GAGAGAGAGAGAGAGAGAGAGAAATAATTGTATTAATTATGATTACCATATATTAATCAGAGTATAGCACCAACTTAAAGACTGGGATATAGGTTTGGCAAGTTAATTAGCATGGGTGCTTGTTAAACAGTTTCAGCTGCATTGTTGTTACTGAAATTGCCATGTGCACTAGAGGAGCAACAAAAACAACCCCCAAATCAGCAAATCAGGAATAGGTGGAAGCCAATGACATTTTGTTTCTCCTCATTATATACCCTATCACTGCCACTGTGTTTTGGCATTCTTGGGTGAACATACAACCTACTGAACAGTCGATGTTCGGCACTCTCGTCCCGTTTACCATTCTGTTCACTCCTATGAATATGTCACTTGCTAGTTAATCATGGTAATTGAGTTTGCATCTCATTTGCGTTTTCAAACAACTTTCTTTGACTTCTCATTTGCTTTTCTGATGATATTGTTTAATGAAATAAAATCAAATGATTCATTTTTAATCACTTCATACATGTCAATGTGGGTGACTCCTTGGTTTCCTCCCACAGTGTAAAAGATGTGTGTGTGTGTGTGTGTGTGTGTGTGTGTGTGTGTGTTAGATGTAGGCTTAAGTTAATTTTGTTGCAGCGGAATTGTACCAGTTAGACATCCACAATTAACAGGATGTTGCTGATTCACGTTACAAAAATGAAGCCTCAGGTCACCTTTATATATGTATATTATGAGTGCAACGACCAAGTTTTTCAATGCTGCTAATGGTCATATGTAATTTCAGTATTTATATAAGGACTATGAGACAAACTTCAGTCTCAGTGCAAGCACAAATAATATTTGACTAAAATGTGTATTTTGTAATAATAAAGATAATGTACCATGAGTTACTAGAAGTACAACACTCACACTGAGCCTTTGTTGTGCCACTGTTTTAGGGCTTTGGACAAACTATGTGAGCAAACAATCTGCATATTGAATACTAAAGCTCCTGCCAGGCAAACACAGGCTTGAGTAGATGGCTGTTCAGGCAGTAGTATGGCCATGACCAAATCAAACACACACGATTTTCAATTATGATGTTACACTTCAATTATGCAGCACTGTTTTCTAACAAATTATTTCAAGCCACAACTATTACATAATGATATCTGAGCTGTTTTATAACTATAACTTTTTTAACTATATAGTTTTATAGCCTCATGACATTCAGCATAACCTGGTGTGAACTGCAAATTAAGGTGCCAGTGGGATATATGTGAAGAAAAAAGCCTTGCTCACACAAACTATTAATATATATCACCAGTAAGGAATAAAAATGAATGTCACTTATATGCATCTGTTGGAAAAAGTGTTCCAGATATCCCAGATATCTAATTTTTAATCTATTTGTGAGTATTTACTGAGTACAATTGTAACCAAGCCCTGTTCATGACTTTTGCAACTGATGCAGGCATGTCATTAAATACATAAATCCATATCTGTTTGGAAAATACCTTTCCACAGACACAAACACAAAACTGTTGTAGCTCTGGTATAAACCAAGACTTCCAGATCCTAGCATGTGTGAAGCAACATCTAGAATTGCTGGACTGAATGTGGTGAATGACTCTGTAGGGTGTTACCCTTATGGAGACATTCAGTTTAATACCAAGCAAGCAGTTTATCAAGCAAGCAAACAATTGATCCTTCAGGATAATGTGGTACAGTATTGTATAGTGTTATCCATTTCCACCCAAGTTGGTCACCTCTGTGACACACCTAACATTGATGGATTTGTACATCCCATTAATTCTCTTGTGACTGGTCACCACTGATGTTACAAATGTAATCAAATAATCGTAAAGTCCATGAAACACTTTATTATTAATTTTGTTTATTTGTAAGCAGACTGGACAAAGTCATAATAGCAGCCAGATGAGATGAGAAAGCATAGGTATGATAGCTTAAAATATTAAAATGGGTCAAAATGAATTAGAACACAAGAGAACCGATAATAAGAATAATAACAAATATACATGGCCAGATTACCTTGTTCTTTAATATTCAGCATCCTACATGTCCTTACAAAACATTCACATTTTATTCAATTAATAATATTGGTTTACATGTTTAGATAACATTGTTTCTTTCCATGGCCATAATTCCCATAAAAATTACATTCTTTCACTAACGGAGTGCAGCTGTTGCTTTGGTGTGGTGCTTCTTTACGTGCATAACGATAATGATTTAGAAGCAGTTTAAGTCTATGCAGTGTAATTACCTGAATTTCCCAGGTGCAACAAGAATTGGGAGTTCTTACTCATATTCTGACCAAGGATTTGCTGTTAAAACCATTAAAAGCTTAAAATGATTTTGGGCTCGGTCCATGAGTCAAAGTAATGCAAAGATTCTCACACAATGTATAATGAAAGTATAAAGTAGAGCTCAACATAAAAGCAAAGCCAAATCCTACAGTGAGATTAAGAAATTCTGCCTGATAATTTTAGATAAGAAAAAGGGCATATCTGTTAAAAGGGAGGACATATGGTAACAATAAATCTATTTCATATGATACACATTGAAAACAATGATAGCACTATATAGTGTCTGCTTTCAGTTTGTTGTCAGTGCACATTGTGAAGTTCACTCTGCTTGTACATAATTAACCTTGCCTACTGCAAGATTCAAGCCTGAGTGGGGTGGGTACATGTGCATGCGTGAGATGCTAGCGAGGAGAGACTGCTAGCCACTAGAGAATAAGCTGTACGAGTCTTCAGAGGAGAGAAAAAAAGCAAGGACAAATATAGCAAAATAAGCCGCTCCCACCCAACAAACTTGCATGTCCCTGGCTCTGCAGGGAGAATGGCGCTTATGAAATATGTGGGAGGAGCGTTGTAATCTATCACCCGTCCTGACACAGAGGGACGGAGAGGGACAGTGGCTTTGGCATGAGCCCAACAGGGCTTTAGGTGTAACAAACGAAAGGAGAAACTAGAAATATTGCATGCAGATGCACTCTAAAGCAGCTCAAGTATGCGCAAAAAGTACTGGGCCAAGGACACAAGGCAAAAAAGCAAGACAGAGAAAACAAAGCACAAATGGCCACCTGGGCAGGCACAAACAGAATTGGCACGCATGCTTTGAAACTGCATTTGAAAGACTCATTGTGCAAATGCTCTTTCATTGTAAATGGACATCACTATGTGTCTCTGCACCATGTCATACTGGTGGAACTGCACTTGCTTCAAATCTTCTTACTTTTTAAGCACTGTGCATTTGCATGGATTTTTATGCATCGATTGTACAATTGTGTATATAAAAAATAATTAGGGATCGATAACCACATATGCAGGGTCTTCATGGGTTTAGTCAAAGCTTTTTATCTCATTTTCTCTTGATTTACAATTAAAAAAAATCTTGACCAGTATCACTACTACACAGCATCTACAAATTTGGGAGGTCGAAGAGTAGCACATCTAGCCAGCAATTTTGTTCAATTTTAAATGCAATGGTATTGGACATATTAGTGTGCATGGAGGAGTCAATAACTGCTGAAGATTGCCTAGCATTACTCTGATCAATACAGGGCAGAGGGATGCCATACTTTCAAATAAAGTTTTTTTTCCTCTCCCAGCCAAATTATACAATCTTGATTTTCTAAATGCCAAAGGCAGTGCCTGAAACAACTTTATACGCTATGCATATAACATTTAAATAACATGCAATTTCTTTGTATTTACACCGATAGCTTTATTCTTGCTTTTTCTAAATATCCAAAATAATAACGACATACCCTATTCCTTGTGCCCTTTTATTATGTGTGTGTGTATAATGTATAAGTACATTGATTTGGTAACAGGCCATCTTCAGATTTTCATATAAGACCTAAAAATTGAGAGAACAAAACTAGTTCAATAAATGAAATTATTAGAACACTTGGTCATTTCTTAATTCAGGAAAATATTACAATATTACATTTCTGTACATACATATGTATTCTGTGTATAATACATTATTATATCTCTGAAGAAAACACTGAACAACAGTGCAGATCTGGTCGCTTTATCTTGTGCATTTACTCGGCTTAACGATGCTAGCTTTGTTGAGCAGCTGCAGCAGCGTGCATGCACGGATTCTGGAGGGGGGTTGCTGATGACATATTAATATGACACAGCTTTATGACTTCACATGCTGTCTATGTGAGACAGGATTATGTGGCAATTATGCACCTCACCTGTTTTGCTCCATGTTTTCATGAATATTTAACGTCACATGCACAGCATTGTGAAGCGCACAGGCTCATAGGGAGCATTCGCTCTTCGTTATCCTCTGTGCTGAATGAAAGGTGACACTAACAGATATCTGAGGCCCTCAGGATCATGAATTAATATTATTGGAAGACGTTCGGTACAGATGAAGGACAGGCCAGAGAGCATGAATATTTGCTGAAGGCGGATAATGATTGCATATGCACCTCCTTTTATTATGTCTTATGAATGGCTTACTTTACAGATCAGATTATCTTACAGTCCTGCTTATTCACAGCAGCAGAGGCTAACCTAGGCACTATGACCAGTAATCTAAATTCTATTCCAAGACACAGTCTGGCAAGGCATAGAAGCAGAAGGCTTTTTTTCCTGTGCATGTGATGTTGCGATTGTCATTGCCTCCACCACCACCATCAATCCATATTGCTGCTGCCCAATATGCTCTTCTCTAGAGCAACTTACAACTGATGGATTGTGGTTTAAGTGCCTTGCTTAAGGTGGTAGCTTAACAGAGGTAGGATTTAAATTCTGGACCTTCTGGGGCATAGTCCAGTACCTTAACTGCTAGGTCACCTCAGTCCATTGAGGATAAAGAGGACAAATCACCAAAGGGTGCTTTTGTTGGTTAAGTTTGCTGGAGTCCTGCTTCAGGATTGATCATGTCCAAGGTTTAAGTAATAAAATTACTAAACTCCAACACCAAACAATATTGCAGCTCCCCAGTATGAAGTTCAATTATCACAGCACCCAAACCTGACATTGCAAATGTATGTCCCCAGGAACCGCTGTTTCTAGCAGCTGTCTAGACCTGTTAATGTTAAACCATGGAATCATTTGCGAATGTCTCATCAGGAAGTATGGGAATTTTTGCTCTGGGTCAGTCTTCTAGCCCCAGCATTGTATAGCCTTCATGCAGATATTCATCACTATTTAAAATAAAGAACTATGTTAAAAGTAAACTATGATAAGCATGTGATGATAGTATGTCCAGTCATTTTCCATTTCAAACAATGCCCTGTTTTACAGAGTGTAATGTGGACATTAAATGGTGCATACCTGTACTCATCAGTTCCATTTCCCATTAGAGCCTACATTTACTAATATTTGACAGCCTGTCTGCCTGATCCTGACCTTGGACTTGGAGGGGTTTACATGTCCTTCCCCTGTCCTTGTGGGTTTACTGAGTAGTTGCTTTCTACATTTTAAAGGAATGATAGCTGGTCACTCTAAATTATTCCGGTCTGAGAGTGTCTGGTTAGTATTGATGTAACCTTGCTCCCCGATGCAACACTAAGCAAAAATAAAAAAATAAAAAATAAAATAAAATAAAATATTTATATATATATATATATATATATATATATATATATATATATATCCAGCCGTGCAATAAAAATGATGTTCTAAATATTTACAATATTGACAAACAGGTGAACAAGGCACTGATCAAGAAAGGAAAATGATGGAGTAGGCGAGAGCAGGAACCAGCATAGATCCAATTAGAGGTGCACTACTGAATGTTAACTGTGTGGCAGTGAAGTAAATTAGAGCACAATACATCATTCATATGATTAGGTTGGGGCACTTCATTCCAGTTATTTATTGCTGCATTGCAGAAATAGAATGTATGGCAAGTATGTTGCATAAAGCAATTAGCAGGCTCTGCATTGAGGAAAGGCAGTCATTTGTAAAGTGTAACCGAGTTATTTGCAAGCAACAACTGCAAACTAAAAAAGGTAACTTAGCAGTGTGGCTGGCTGTGCTCCAAACATCCTTTGTTTGATCACTGCCTCCAGCTACTGTCGGAACATTCTCTTCAGAGCTACCTAAAACTCTTAGGTACTTGGTCTCTTCCTGCCTTCCGAAAACATACAAGCAGAAGGTTGGTAAATTGGCCCTAGATGTCAATGTGTGATGCCTTGTCCAATGTGTATTCCTGCCTTGCACCCAGAAATTCTGGTGTATGCTCTCAACCAAAAGGATAAAGTGTTTACTTTGCTGAATATAAGGATTTCTAATTTTGGAACACAAATACAATATTATTACAATTATTTGTTACAACTCTTTAATGATTTGTTTCTTACTGTATATCGGTACTTGATAGTTTGTACAAATATGAGCTACAACATCATCTTATTTTTAATACTAAAAACTCTATTAAACAAATGATGAGAAATGATAAGAAAAATGATCTGGCCCAAGATGGGAGAAGCCATTAGTTACTCAGAAGCAAGACGCAAGACACACAAGTCCCTTTGTGACCCCACCGACAATTAAAACCCCAAATCAGTAACGTTTAAGATTAAAATATGTAAATGTTTTCAAACATTCATCCTGTTGTGGATACTGCTTTTGTACCAAATCATGATTATAATCACTTGTAGACAACACCTGTATGAATTCACCTCATACATTTATTTTTTTACCTTATTTCTAACCATATATTGCCAAATGTCCCAACTTTACTTTGGAATGTGTTACTGGTCTGGAATGCATTATAATTAGTTGTTCATCAGCAAATTAATTATGTCGATTAGGCAAGACATTAAATCATAGAAATAAAGATGGAAGTACATGGAGGGAGCAATGCATTCTGCAATGCATTAACATTCTCATTGTCCATACCGTCCTAGCTTTTTCTGATTTGGGTCTGTACGCCTTGCTCTTTGATTGATCTTTGTTGGTCGATCAAGTAACAGTGGTCTTAATTCCATCATACCATTATTTATATTGATTCAAACTTAATCTGTCTGACTGTGAATTGGTGGGGTCCAGATGCTTTAGATGTAGTTTCATATCATTTTCCAGGTTCATGAGCATCACCAACTCTTTTCTAAGGTATTTGAAATCTCTTTAGTTCCTTCCATGATACACATAGGGCTGAAATTAGTGCATGTTGCATCTCTTTTCAGAAGCTGCAAAGTGCATCAACCCTCAAATATGCAGCACATTTACCACCCCATTCCAGCTCATTACAAAATGACTGCATATGAAATACTTCTTGGAGGCTCTCATGCTGCTGTAACTTCCATATGTTCAGATGATTAAATGTTACTTAATGCTAAAAGGTTAAAATACAAGTCACTGGCACGCTTAGCTGTGACATAGGCAGTGGGCCAGCTGGACATCATTACACTTACTACAAAATTTATCCCCTTCCAAAGCACGCGTGATGCTGCAGTGTTAAAACCCAATCATTGATAAAATTATTGATTACCTGTGAGCTTATTCTGAATGTTCAGTGCAATGTCCAAGGGGTAGAAGGGAAGGACAGGATCAGTGACAAGTCGCATTATTGCCTCAGCTGTCATCTAGAACAACAAAAGAAGAACAATTGTCCATGATATTCCATACTGCAATAATTATTTGTTTTAAAATGACATATAAAATGAAGGCTCATCCTTTGAGTCGGCTTACTATAGATTTAGCAGATGCAAACTGTGGTAATAATAAATACATAAGGGCCTGTTAATAGTTAGAGTTATTACAGTTATTAAATGCCTATATAGAATTACACAATGAATGGCAACTTTATTAGAGAGACATCTAGTAGCACGTAAAACTTTCTTTGGCTTTGTTTGTATAACATCGCTATCAGCATCAGTGGCCATATCAGCGACACTCAAGGATGCATACATACATACACAAGGTTATCTCAAGACTAGTCATATATACACCCAAGGCAATGACAATTTAGCATTATCAATTAACGCATGTATTTGGACTGTGGGAGTACTCATAATAAACCTGTGCAGACACAGGGAGGAATCCACCCAGTCCTCCCTGGGATTGAACCCAGGATCTTCTTGCTGTGAGGCGATAACGCTAACCACAGCCTAAACGGAAGAGTTCATTATTTCATGGTACTTGTGCTAAATTCTGACCCAAATGCTGTTATACCCTATCCAAATTGTGCATTCAAACACCTTAGTTGGAGTTTAAGAAGTATTTGCATGCAATCTCAATTCCCTTCGGAAGACTTTCGTTGACCTTTGCTTAATGTTTTTTCTTGATCACACCATTCTCATTATACTTTTGACAAGCAAATAACATCTCAGTGTTTTTGAAACACTAGCCTAGTCCAGCACAGATGATCATTCCTCATTTGAAGTCGCAAAGTTGAATACATTTTCCCATTCCTATGTAGATTCATACTGAAACTGATCCACAGTAAAGTTGCACACTTGATTTAATGCTGAACTCCAGGGTCACACTTCCATACAGACAACCCCCAACTATGAAAGGGCATGGATTTCTAAAATATTCATTAAAATATGAAATATCATGTTAGTCCACTGCACATTATTACTGAACTTGTTAATAAGTTTATTTCACACCAGGGCATTGTGCTACGTAGCCTCACATTAAGCTCTTAAATATTTTTTAGGCATATTTGTGTATTGATGACTGCTGCTTATATAATTAATACTCCTCCAAACAGTAGTTAGAGTGATTTGTTATCTTCACTTGTCTTGCCTCTGTTTTCAGTCCATGTTTTTTATGCTGTAGGTCAGCCCCAAGGCAGTGCTCCACCACCTGCTGTGCAAATTCATTCCTCTGCAGCACACTGACATCTGTTTCTTGCTATTCTTGGAAGTTGATTACCAAATGAGCACCTCTGCTTCATCCTTACACATCTGCACTCATTGTACACTGAAACACATATGCCAAAGATGCTAAAGTATGATAAAGGCCAAGAATAATATTTTTCCATCAACTGTTTAATTTGTATCTGTTTTTAGCACTGAACAAATATGGAAAATTTACAAACTTCCAAGTCCCATTGTAGTTGACTGCTACTAAATTTTGTTAGTTCACATTCATTATAAGGGGGATTTTAGTCTTACATTTATACCATGACCATAATCATATGTATTTTCTTACTCTCAATTTATTTAATTGTAGACAAGGATGTTTATATCCATTACATTACATAACAGATAATATTTTGGATTCATCCCAAACAGACTTCTTTACTTCACCTGGAAAATCAAATTTGCACCCAAAAGTATTATAGTATGACTATTTATTGCAATAGTTAATAATGTATTTAGTGAACTAACATAGTGTATGTAATATAGTTTAGTTATGAAATATGATGTACTATGTTATTTTGGGTCACTGCTTAATGTCCATGGTCGAGGTAGCATGTTGGCTTACTGACTGCTATTAATAATAACTAATGAGCAAACTATCAATAAATTAGTCCTCAGAAATATTTAGGCAAAGGGTCAAATGAATGTCTGTATGAATACCAGGACCATTGATTTCCCATAAAAATAATTGCCATGAGCATCACAGTCCAGTCATGGGCTTGTCTTGTTCCCATAATTAATACTATAGCCATAACTTAAGTGGCATACACATTCCCAACTGTCCATGTGACATTAATCAGATCAAATGACAGCTCCACTGCCATGACTCTTAATGGACAGGAGGTAGCATAGGCCTTAGATTTTGGGAATAAATTACCCTTGTTTGTCCACCACCCTGTAACCAGTTGCTGGTAGATATTATTGTTATGTACGCGCCACTGCTGATCCCTCACAATCCTTGATATTTCAGAGATTCTCAGACCCAGTAATCAGGTGAGAAGCATTCACCTCTTGTCACTCAGGTCTTTATGCTTGGTCATTTCTCTTGCATCCAACACATATACATTGTGCTCAATTACTAATATATTACTAAATCCTAATATATTCCACACATTTACATGCAAAGCTGTACCAAACATGTAAAACTGGGACTGTGGTTGCCTATTGGTTAAAGTACCGGACTACGAACCAGAGGTCCATGGTTCAAATCCCACTTCTGCCACAGTTGGGTCCCTGAGAAAGGCCCTTAACCCACAATTGCTTGGATTGTAAGACTGTATTAATTAAAGTTGCTCTGGATAAGAGTGTCTGCTAAATGACATCAACACTATAAAGTCTGAGTGATCATGTTTTGATTCATCTGTGTATGTTCATTATATTTGCAATCATTATTTTTATAATAGTAAAATTAAATTCAAAATGCATGGGCCATGTTTTTACACATTTAGATAGATAATATGGATTTATTGTATGCTGTGAAGTGTAATTAGGCCATACATTGTTCAATTGAAAAGTCTTTCTTCGTCTTCAATGTGTGACAGTGTATGCAGGACATGTGTTGAAAACCTGAGACAGTGGACTAAAGGTCAGAGAAAAAGTCTCATCTTTTGAGTTTTGGAGCTTTGAAACCAGTACCCAAATCTCCTCTCAGCCATAAGTCCGGTTGCTCACTTTCACTTGCTCCGTCTTCTCTGTAATTAAACTATTATTATCAATGTATTAATTAGGTAATTTCTTACATATAAATCCTAGGCTTCCTGGGGATAGTGGGTTCTTATTGAGTTTTTTAAATTTCCGATAGCTTTGAGGGTATTTCTCCTTTCCACTGTTGCCCTAGGCTTACGCAATTAAAGCTGTAGTCCTAGGTAGCTGTAAAGTAAAATTACTATATAACTAATTATAACTTGACCTGCAAGATCCAATTCAGTCATCAATGCCTATCTGGCAGCACAGTGTGCACAGATGAAAACCAACCGTGGACAGGATGCCAGTCAATCGCAGGGAGTACAGCCACTCAGACAAAGGGAGAACAT
>JAYJMA010053192.1:0-10863 GCA_036873895.1 Parotocinclus cabessadecuia | reverse complement strand
CAGCACTGAGTAAAACAAATAAAGCAGTATTACTTACAATAGGACAGGCACATACACAATGTGCTTGTCCTATTGTAAGTGATACTGCTTTATTTGTTTTCCTCAGTGCTGGTATATTTTCTCTAATCTATAACTATGTATTTGTTACAAACTGGAGAACTTGGTCATACACACAAACATGACTAACTCGCACAAAACAATTCTAAACACACATCAAACAAATTATAACAGTCTAGTTGAAATGTAAGCTGAGCAAGTAAGGACATGACCATGAATGTTGCCATGATAAACAAGTAAGCTGCTTTATGGAAACAAGACCATTAAATGAATTGGCGTGAAAAAAAGCTCAAAACAGGTAATGCGAGAGAGTGACCATTTGATAAGTTAAAATAACAACAACAATAATAATAATGTATATTATCATTTATAGGTTATAGGTTGAATGAGACAGACTTTGTGGGATACTGGAGAGAGAGAGAGAGAGATCCACGAGTGAGCCAAAATAAGCAATTACACATTAGAAATAAGCCTAAAAAACCTGTATCCTGCAACTACAAACATTTCTATTTTATAGAAATATTATTTGCTCAGAATAAGCTCTTTACCGTCTGCCTCTGCTGAGCTGTGATTGGCTGTTGAGGTGAAAGCACTGACTGGCTGTTTATGTCCGTAGTTATAAGACGGATTTTTAATTCCCACATTATAATTGTTAAGACCGCGGTGATTGAAGTGAACAGGTATTAATCATTAATGGTGCTTACCTGTGTTTTATGCTGACAAGTATATAGTTTTTTTTTTTATATTTTATTTATTGTCTTTGTGGTTTGTTAGATTATATAGGTGGATTTGCTGTGCTGAATGTAATGTATGTTGTAGTGAATTGTTTGTCTGAAGGTAGCTGCTGTTAACATTTCCTGTATTTATAAAAGGGGCAGCACGGTGGCACGGTGGGTAGCACCACTGTCTCACAGCAAGAAGGTCCTGGGTTCAATCCCAGCGGTCTGGATCCTTTCTGTGTGTGCATGTCCTCCCCGTGTTTGCGCGGGTTTACTTTGGTTTCCTCCCACAGTCCAAAGACATGCCTGTTAGATTAATTTGTGTCTCAAAAGAGACCCTTAGTATGTGACTGTGTGCATGACTGCGTGTGTGTGTCCTGCGATGGATTGGCGTCCCACCTAGGGTTGTTCTTGCCCATGCGCCCAGAGTTGCCGGGTGGGACCAGCTGGCCTGTGAACCCATGTGGAGTAAGCAAAAGATAATGAATGAATGGATTAATAAAGTATCTATCAACTCGTAGGCAAAGATAGAAATAAGATTTTCTCTTTTTCATTTATTTCTTGTCATTTTGTCTTGCCTTCAAAAAAAGCTAAATTCTTGAATATTTTAAGGTTTGGATTATTCACTTTGCTGTCAAGGAAACTTGCTCCGGATAAACTCCATTTATTTATGCTGTACGTCAGGTGTCGTGCTTCAAGGTGAAGCAGATATTTCTGTACACCAAAATATATCCTCTCTTTGCTGTCTGCAGACACATCATTAATTAAGAGATGCAATCCAGTTCCTCTGGCAGCCATAAATGGTTGCCCCATGTTTCACAGATTAAGTGATTGTCTTTAGATCACGAACGGTTTGTTTTTCTACATTCTATCACTTCTATCACTCTTAAACCCAATTTTGTTAGCAAAATATAAGCTGGGACTGTATTCATCAAGCATCTCAACAATACTAACAATAAAAAAAGTGCTGTTACGTTATACGTTCGTCACAGATCAATATACAATTTACATTATCAAAATTCACACATACCCTCAAGCTAACATTTCTGCATGACATTCCATATTTGATTTAATATACCTTCAAGCTGTAACTAAACAATCCACTCTGTGCCAATGCTCTTAGGTTAAAGCCTCCAACTGTCAAGTCAGACAGAGATGGAGACGAGAGAAGTTTATTAACAGTTAAACAAAAAAATAATAAACAGATCAGGCAGATGCAAGATCAGGCACACAGACAGGGTTCAAGTTCACAGATGGACAGGTAGGTCGATCAAGCGGAACAGGGAGGAACAATGATTGCCAGGCAAGAAACAAAACTGGAAAAGAGAGAAGTGCAAAAAAAGACGCTCCAAACAACTAACTAAGAACAAAGCTTGCTTAGCAAACAAAAGATAAAGGCATTTAAAAAATGGGTAATGTTATGAAAAAAAATCTATTTTCTGAAGGTTCAAAAATATTCAAGCACCACTCTGCATGTAAAACCAAAATGATGTCACTGACAATGTCTGAGTGCTGATGACCCATGTTCTATTTTGAGAGGTTTGATTAATACCAGCCTTAGTCTTTCTTTTTAGACTTTTCAAGCAGTGATGAATGCTTTGAGGCCATGCTGGTGTTATCTTCCCATTGCACTCTTAAATGCCTGCACACTAGATTATAAAAGAGGATAAAACAGCTATGGATCTTTTAAACAGTATCTCTTTAGAAAAGTAGAAAATTTGAAAAATGTTGAAATAACCATGACCTTGCCAGGTTTTTCCATACCTAACAACTGTATATTTACATACCATTATATAACATGATAGGAACGATAATCAAAATATTGGTGAGTGCCAATTAAATTACATGTCTTTGACCTGAAATTACCAATGTACTTATGTAATGTAAATGTGAAGGATATTTTCACAAGAAAACTGCATGCAAACGATACATATATGCATAAAAGGTGCTCCTGAAAACACGAGTGGAACACTACCATCTGCATCTGAAGCCTAAACTGTTATATACTTTACTCCCTCTAGGAAATATATCTTTGGTTCTTCAGTGAAAAGCACACGTTAAAAATCACACAGACAATCAAATGTGTCGGAATGAGAGAAATTATTCTACTTCAAGAAACACCAATTTCTAAAACAGGCAATGTAGTGTTATCTTTTAAACACATTAAACCCTTAAGCAGGTAAATTCAGCACTGCGTTACTAGTCACAGCGGTCAAATGATGGGCACTCCAGCACTTTTAGACGCCTTTAGATCAAGCCAGCATGACACTTGTACTGTTAAGCAGAGTCATCATTTTTTATAGTACAAAAGTGTGCGTACTAAACTGGCCTGCCTGCAGTCCAGACCTGTCTCCCATTTTAGATGTGTGGCACATTATAAAGTGAAAAATAGCAGACCAAGCTAAAATGGGAAAGAATTCCACCTACAAAGCTTCAACAATTAGTGTTTTCAGTTCCCAAACGCTTATTGAGTGATGTTAAAAGGAAAGAAGATGTAACAATGGTAAACATGCCCCCGTCCCAACTCTTTTGGAACGTGTTTCAGGCATCAAATTGTAAATGAGTGAATATTTGCGAAAAAAAAATTAAGTTTAGCCGTTTTAACATTTAATATCTTGTCTTTGATTTGCAAATCATCATATTCTGTTTTATCTACAGTGCCTCCAAGTAGTGTTCAACCGCCTGCAAATTTTGCAGGTTTACACATTTGGAGTTAATTTGCCATTGTGATATTTAGACTGTAGATCAGCTTGGATGTGTGAAATGCACTACAACAAAAAAGAATGCTATTTGTTTGTTTATTGTTTTTTAAAGTTGTAAAAAGTTTATTCACAGTGTCAATTATTCAACCCCTCAAACCACCCAAATTCTGTTTGGTTCCCTCAAGCATAAATAAGTAAATGAGGCATAAAGAACAATGAGCTTCACGTTTGGATTAATTATCTGCTTTTTCGTGCCTTTTCTGACTATTTAAGCCCCTCCCCAAACTTGTGAACAGCACTCATACATGATCAACATAAGAACGACTAACAAGCATTCCAAGGCCATCAGAGGCAAAATCATGGAGGGTCACAAGGCTGGCAAGGGGTACAAAACCCTTTCCAAATAGTTGGGCCTCCACCGTTGGGAGACAAGGACAACAAGGAGGGAGCTTCAGGAAGATCTCATGGCGGTGGGGACATTGGTTTCATACCAGTAATACCCACAAGTAGCGTACTCCACTGCAATGGTCTCTGTTCCAGGCGAGCCCGTAAGTTACCTTTACATTTAAAGCGCCATATCAAGGCTCGTCTGCAGTGGCCTAGTCTGTCTCCTGACCTTAACCCAATTGAAAACTTGCAGAAGAAGCTCAAGATTAAAGTCCACATGAGACGTGTCGGCCTGATCAGGATTAATAGCTGTAATTGCAAACAAGGGGTTTTCCACAAAATATTAAACCTAGGGGTTGAATAATAAATGACCAAAATGTTTATGTTTAAAATTTATTACAATTTAACTGAGCAACTTATATTTTTTGTAATATTTAGACATCTGTTAATAAATGCTGCTCTTTTTCAAAGTTATAAGGCTCTAGCTTATTTGCAACTTGTTAAATTTGCAAAATCTGCAGCGGGTTGAATATAACTTGGAGGCATTGTACATCTCACACAATGTCCCAACTTTATTGGAATAAATATTGTTCAAGTTTGACATTAATATTTATAGCAGTAAAATACACATGCTGTGCCTTTTTTTGACTAGCCATTTATGGTTGCAACATCTGGAGTTAAAAGACAGATTGTAATTATATTATTATAATTTGTTACAATGGTCCTGACCAGGAATCCAGTGGAAGACACTCTGGCAAGCTGTATACCTGGCCTTCCAGCCAGTGGAGCCAAAGCTGGGCTTTTCGATGGTGCAACAGAAATGCATATTCCATAACAGACAGATGTCACCTAGCCATACAAGTTAAGTTCTACACAATCTTGAGCTTCTCAGTTAATGTACACTGAAGGACCAGCTCTGGGTTAGCTTGCACCTATGAAGTCCAGCTCTTGGTTGCAGGTATTAAAAATGTAATTTCTCTCCATCCCATACAGTTTCTGGTCTTATTGTGTCTTTGATATATTACCTACCATTTCACCAGGTTCTCGATGCCCCTTGAAGTGGAAGTTGAGTCTGTTTGTGTCAAGTCATGAGACTAGGGAAGACGCCCTGTTACAGTTTCCTCTATAATAATACCCTGACATTTGTGTGGAGGATGGCAGGAGTATACAAATACTTTAAGTAAACAATAAAAAATACTCAAATAAGAGTTGATGTAGATATATGTATATTACTCAAGCAGAAACAAATGCACATGATACTAAAGGTAAACTAAAAGCAATTACATTTCTTTAAAAAAGTATTTCCAATTTGTTTTGAATCAGTATGTCTTTTATTAAGGGCAGAGCTACACCATTGACCTTGAGAGTACATGATGGTTTATGCGGCTTCTACTCTGGAAAAAAATAACAACAAATGATATTTCTTATAAAGGCTGATAAATTGCTCATATGTTGATGTTCAGTAATGCAGTATATTATGATGTTTAACTCAAGCAAAAGTTATCATCGATTCCTCGAAACACTAAGTTCATTTTAGTAAAACAAACTTCGCCAGTGAAGTTTTAAACATTACACCGTTTAATTGAAAGTGCTTACGTACAATTTTTAGAACCTTTATGTAATTTAAAATAACTTATATTCATCTCAGAAAAAGAATTCACCTTGCCAATGACGTGGGAAAGGCTTTAGAGTCTGATTAACAAAAGCAATGTACAGGCAGGTCCCAGGGCTACGTCGCACTCAGCTTATACCAAACCAAACTTATGACTTATCTAACTAATTCCTAATAAAGTCATAACAAATGTGCAAAACCAAAGTTATGACACGTAGGTATGGGACCATCTGCATAAGCGCAATCCAGGACTACGTTTTGTTATTGTCCTTGCCGTGGTATCAGTTCTGTGCAGTAATACACCAAGACGAGTGTACTCTGTTCTCACGTTGTCCTGTGCTTGGCATTATCGACTGAATCAGCCAGAATAAAAGACAAGGAATGCATGTGAACATGTGAAAGGAGGAGCTGCTCGTATTAAATTAATCATTGTAATAAAGCAGTGTGGTAGTTTAATGGTAGGAACTGATCTGTGTCGTAACCCGGGGCCTGACTGTAAAGTGTATACAATTGCATTTTTTTATTAGTTTAGAGAGAATACTTTATGCTGAACGTTAAAAAGTGCTAGAAACTTAAGTTTTATCGTTTTAGATTGGCCTTTGCAACCAGTGTTGCCAACTTGGTGACTTTGTTGCTATATTTAGCGACTTCTCAGACCCCTCTAGGGACTTGCTTTTTTAAAAGCAACTAGCAACAAATCTAGTGACTTTATCTGTTGTTGGGACTTTTGGAGACTCGGACGTGAACGAATATTGAGCCCTTCTCCTGTCCCAAAGCACTCACTCACTAATCTCACAGTACAGTACCCACACCATTCCACGTTCGGACTGCAAGTGAATTGCGCATGCTCAAAACCAAAGCTACCGCTGATTCCACCTTGGCTTTCAGAGTGAGATGTAAATGTTTATTCAGTGTGATGTAAAAAAATAAAAAATAAATAACTGCCAGGGTTTCTTTTCAGGTCACTTTGCAGGTCCCAAACCAGGATAAAAGATTAAATGTGATATTCTAACATGTAACAATACAGGACAGATTTGATTTATATAATGTGGGTTTGATAAGGCATTAAAGTCATGTTATTTTAGCCTATTGATGGCCTATTTCAATGACAAAAAATAAATAACAAACCAAGAATCAATATAAGAATTTTCATTTGTAGTTCTAAACACGTTTAGGGTGTTTTTTACTTTGTCTCTCCCACGATGTCGATGTAAATTACTACGCCGATGATGTCATTTAGCAATTTCTAGGGACTTTTAGGTAAGCCTATAGCGACTTACTAAAGAGTTGGCAACACTGCTCACAGCTCCATACATGGAGCCAGAAACTGCACCAATGCTTGGGCATGCTCATAGTGTACAATACATAAGTACCTGCTCTGCAAGAGCTCCTTCAGAAATGGCAATGACTGATTGCATCACTTTTAGCATGTACACCCTCTCGCCAGTTGCAATGCATCAAGTATAATCCTAATATTTCAACAGGTGTCTCACTGGGTGCCTGACAAGAATTGCCTAAAAAGAAAGGAAAAATAATCAGCTGGATGAAAATAGAAAAATATATAGATTCATAAGCACTAATTTCACAAGCCTGTAGTAAGTAAAAATGCAGATTTATATTTCAAAATGTAGTAAGCACAACTTTTAGGTTTTAAGTATTAAGCCACAGTAATAACCCACGCCTTTTAATTAAAGTAACTAAATGAAACTTTAGACTCCATGATTTAACAGTTATTATGTCACGCAAACCATATATACACTGAGCACAGACTGATGGATAATGCAAATGTCCTGTCATTCGTATTCAATTTTTTTTTTTTGTATGTGTGCCTGGAAGTAGATATTTATCTCATTTGTCTCCTGCGGTGGAGAATGACTGGTGTTCTGTCTCATAAATGAAATTACAGTGCGCTTGGTTAATGAGAAAACTGACAGTGGCGTGTGATGAAGTACCAGCGGATCTGCATCAGCATCGTTCTTTTTTTTCTTGCAAATGTGTCACTCGAATTAAACGATGAGATTGACAGAGTGCCTGCTGATGGACACTCACACCAAATACAATAGTAAAATATGCACCCCTCGGTTTATTGCCTTAAGTGCTTAGTGTTTCTACGACAGCAAATAAAGATAACAGACCAGTTCCAGTTAAAAGGAAAAATGGTTTGTGCACTTAATCATTGTAAAACTTGTGGTAATGTAGGTCTGTTCCCTGAGGGCTTAGCCTTTTCTCCTTTCATCTACATTACGTCCGATCAGAAGCATACACAAACAATTTTGTAGCTTTTAAATAAATCCCTCCCTTTCCAAAGCCATTTCCACCCCAAAGAGGCCATAAGTCAAGGGCATCAGCAGCCATCAGCCATGTTATCAAAGGCAAGGAACAGACAAAAAGAGCACTCTTTTGTTGGGTCAGAGAGCAAGACAGAGACAGGGAGACATGGCGAAGAAGGGGGAAAATGGAACCAGCAGTTTGGGCTGTAATCTTCTCTGCTTAGTAACATGCTGAGATTTGGCTCAGGCAGTGAGCGAGAGAAACAGTGAGTAATGTGAACAGCATGATCATGTTTCAGTGTATGTCTCTCTGCTGGCATGAGGAGCCAGGCTCCATCTGTTGGCAAAGACTGTGACGGGGAGACAGTGTGAGCATATCTATTGCTCTAATCTTCTAACACCTCTTAGCAGAGACATCTCAGCCTCGTGCAACACACACACACACACACACACACACACACACACACACACACACACACACACACACACACACACACACACACACAATATAAACACAAGAACAAAAAGTCTTACCCAAAACTCCCCCCACACACTGACTTCCGTCTCCTACATAGTGTCTCTCATAAGGAAAAAAAAAACTGCGACATAGAACCTGTGCAATTATGCAGAAGACCAGGCAAAAGGCATTTTTTTGCTGCAATAACGGCAACCATACAGGTAAATGGCATTGTCATTTTAATTCCATTAAAAATGATTATTATATTGAAATCACTGCAATAATGGGATTCAGAATGCTACAAAAGAGCTATATTTCTAAGACCTTCATTTCGCTTAAATCGTCTGCTACAATTCATTAGCAACTCTTATCAGTCAGCGTTCTCACAGCCGCAGCAAAAGGTTTCCATTCTCCAGTAAATTTACTCACCATATTGCATTGCTTCTGAGATTCTCCACATGAATGTAATTATGCCAAAGAGACTTTCATTTCCGCACAAAGATGTCATTAGCCTGGTGTGCTCATTCCGAATTGTTTTAAGCATCAATTAATAAATGGCAGCTCTCCACTATACTAGTATGGTAAAGGGTACAGTTGCTAACGTGTAACTAATCTGGATTAGTCTTTTCCTGTCAGGGGTGTCAAATGGACACACTCACTGGCTCCTTGATTGGGTACACCTGTTCAACTGGGCATTAATTTATTATTATTCAATCACATAACAGCAACTCGGTGCATTTTGGCATGTAGACATGATTAAAACCACTTGCTGAAGTTCAAACTGAATTCGGATCGAGATGAAAAGGGACTCTGAACCTTTTGGGGTTGTTGGATGCAGGTTTAGAAAGAATGGTCCTAATTAGAGAAAATATTCAGTATGCAAAGAATCTCTGGGCAAAAATGCTTTGTTTATGTTAGGGAAGAATGGCCTGATTGGTTTGAGCTGTTAGACAGACAGTAGTAAGACTCAAACACTCATTATAAATAAGATATGCTTTAGAAGATCCCCGAATGGACAACACTTCGAACCCTGAAGATGGGCTACAGCAGCAGGAGACCACACTCATGTCAGCTAAGAACATACAACAGAAGATTGGAAAAATCTTGCCCGGTACAAAGAGTCTCAATTTATGCTAAACCATTTGGAGGGGTGGTTCTAAATCTGGCGTACGCCACATACAAGCATGGATCCTTTGTCAAAACTTAGGGTTAGCTAGTCAAGGTACGTGTGGTGGTGTGATTTTGTGGAGACAATTTTATTGGTATGCCTTTATAACAGAACATTACACACCACAGCCAAGTTGAATGTTGTCGCTGACCATGTTCATCCCTTTATGACCAGTGTACCACCTTCTGATGGCTCCTTTTTGCAGGATAACACACCACATGAAAACACATCTTAAATTGGTATCTAGGAAATAATAATAAATTGTATACAAATGGCCTCCACTGTTGCAAAATCTGAAGTCTATAGAGCACCAATGGGATGTAGTGGAAGCAGGAGATTCCCATCATAAATAGGCAGCCAACAAAATCTGCAACAATTATGTGGCACTATCATGTCAGTGTGGACAAAGGAATGTTTCCAGCACCTTACTGAGTTTATGCCACAGAGTTAAGGCAGCCCTAGAGGCAAAAGTGAGTCGGACTACTTGAACCACAAACAAAGATTGTGGCAATCACTTTCTGAGACAATTCCGGTCATTGCAAAAACTTACCCTTTATCCAATATGGCGATTTCAAGATGGTGGCCATGTTCCAGACAGAGCCTAAAAGATGGGCCCCCTCACCTATTATTTGCTGGACATTCAGATATGTCATATGCTTCTAAAATAAATAGGTGTCCTGTGTCATTTGACTAACCCTGTAGAATTTGTAGAAACTGGCCAATCTTAGCGACAAGTCATGGTCATCAGAGCTAGACTAGCGAAGGTCAGTATTTTAAAAAATGCCAACCTTGTTGGAGTTTCTCATTCAACATTGCTGAGTACACCAAGAATGTTGGGACTGAGGAAAAAAACATCAGGCAAAAGAGTCATTCCTTAAGACAGATGGGCTATAACTGCAGATGACCAATTTGAGTGCCATTGCTGTACAAGGGAAACAAAAACCCAAGGCCCATAAAAGCACATTCAGCAGAAACCACACTGTGAATTTTGAATTTCTTTTCAGGCAAGCGACATGAAATATGACACTCTCACACTGTCTTGTGTGAAATGAGGAAATCATCTTCATAGCAGGAATGATGAACACAGGGAAATGTGGTGAGAAAAAGCTGTGGTCCTGACAAATAACCTTTTTTTTTTTTTTTCATTTGACATGAAATATTCAACACATTATTATAAAAATCTGTTAATGATTTTGCCCAACTGTAGGGTAAACGCAAGTGTTTTATGTTTAGGGTATCTTGATGCAAGCTCAGTAATTCAGGTGAGAGACTCCCACGATGTTGAATCAGTTTATCTGGAAACACGTTTTTTTTGTGAGAGAAACATTTCGTCCTTCATCCAAAGTGTCTACTTCTTTAAAAGCTCCCACAGGCCAGTTGCCACCCTTTCAAGGATGAAAACGTGCAGATCCTTGATAGGGAGGAACGCTGTTTTGAACGCAGATTTAAAAAAAAAAAAAAAAAAAAAAAAAAAAAAAAAAAAAAAAACAA